>JAZGTJ010003837.1:12774-33334 GCA_036877575.1 Botia almorhae
ATTTAGACCACGTTACTTAGTGATTTAAATGTTACATACTGTTATTGTATGCACCAGATCCGTTTCTCCAAATAAATACAACCGAGAGTTTATAAATCTCTCACTCTATTTTAATATGCCCTTACCTCTCTCCTTAATTCAGACTCAGAGGAAGAAAAGAAAGGAAAGAAGACAAAAAAAAGTACTAAAGAGACAACTACCCCACCAGAGAAGAAACATCCAGTTACTTATGTGTCTGATTCTGGTAAAAGTCAATAAAGTATTTTCTCAATCACTATTTTATTATGCTGTAATTGTAGGTTATATACATATTTATATTTGCATCAATTTATCAGATTCAGATGATACATTTGAAACTCTGAAAAAGTCTTCCAAACCCAGAGAAAATGGAATGGCTAAGGGCAAGAAGGATTCAAACTCAGGAAAAACAAAAGAGGTGAAGGTGCCTGCCATCAAATCTCCAATCAAATCCCCTACTGCAGCCATGAAGGGAGGAGCGAAGAGCTCTCAGCCCACCATCTCCCCTAAAACTGCACCAACCCCACCCAAACAGACACCCACCTCAGTTATGGACTTCTTTGGAAGCTCAAGTGTTCAAAGGTCGGGCAAGAAAATGGTGGCCAGCACCAAGAGGAAAGCAGTGAGTAGATGAAGTGAATGTGATTGTGTGTGCATAAAAGGTGTAGAAACATCCAAACTTCTTCTTATTGTCTCATCTAGCCCACACAGGACACAGAAGATTCTCTCAGCGATAAAGCCATTGCAAGAGAACTGCAGATGGATGAAGATATTGAGGTTAGTTTAGGACACACTGACTGTTTATACACATGAACATAGTCTTATATTAGTTGAAATTTGGCTATATTTCAGTTGTGTATTCATCATGCAGTCAAGTTAACCTAAATGCCAAAACCAGACTAAGCCAATATTCCAGTTTCTAAAAATCCAATTTAGACAGCTGGTTTCTGCTTGTATTATTCAGAATTCTGTGTCACGTAAAAACCTTAATTTTAATGTCTACTGTTTATTTATATTTTTGCATGTCCAAATGAAGTAATATTCTGTGAGACACAGACAGAGGTGAAAAGAAAAAAAGAATACTTAAAATCAAATGAACAAAACATACAAAACTGATAAAAATTAAGAATGCATTAAAATTTTGGCAAAAGAAAAAAAATGGCTGAAAATATGAATGGAGACCACAACTTCAGCAGATCTGATAACACATATTTTGACATAAAAACATAGAGTTAGCTAATTACTAGTTGTCTCGTGACCTACGTTTAGCACTGTTGTATGTTGTAATTAAGGACATCATGCAAAATTAGCATGCAAATATTTTTATATATTTACATAACCGATCTGTTTGTGTTAGATGGAGAAGCAGATTCACAATGATGAGGAATTTGCAAAAACATTAGCTATGCTTGATGAAGCCCCCCTACCTAAAAAGGTTTGTGAGCAGCATGCATGTATGTGTATAGCTTCCTTAACCGATGTAATTATAAATATAACATTAACTCTGTAATAAACCCAAGTGTCTTAATTGTCTCATGAGTTTGTGTTTATTACTTTTCTTTTTGTTTCTCAGGCCCGTGTGGATTCGGTCTCTCCCTTAAAGAGTGGTTCTCAGGCGAAAACCTCAGAAACCAAAGTCAAGCTAAAGGACCCATCACCCCAAAAAAGTATCCTCAAAACTAGCTCTAAACTGGCTCAAATGAAAAGACAACAGGAAGAAAAAGAGAGGAAAAAAGACAGGGGTGAAAAGCAGATTAAGATCTCTCCCAAGAAAGAGCCTAGCTCACCTAATAGCTCAGAACGGGCAGCCACGCCCAAAACAGGAAGTGCTTCCACAGGAACCACGAAATCAAGAAGTGTCTCCACACCTAAAAGTGATGCACCCAGTAAAATATCACCAACAAAACCAGAGGCAAGTCAGTTTGTACACAATATATTAATAATATTCAGATACCTTAATGTACATTCAAGATTTTAGATATTCAAGATTTTAATGTAAGATTTGTGATTCTGTGAAAGGAATTATTTTTAGAGGTTCAAAAAAAAGGTTTCAAAAAGGGCCTTGCAACTTCCAGTGAGAAATCCAAAGTCTCTGTGTCTCTAATTTTTTCAGAATACAAGTCCTGAGGACCTAGAGAAAAAACGGGCAAATACAACAGCCTACCGAAACTATTTGAACAGAGACGGTCCGCGAGCACTGGGCTCTAAAGAGATACCCCAGGTTAACATACACACTCATATTATCAAACATCCAAAGTCCTGAACATGTTATTACACAAACACTTAGAGGCAGACATGCCTATGTATGAAACGTCCATAACTAAAATGCTTTCCTGTAGCTCAGTGGTTAGAGCGTGGTGTTTACAACGCCAAGGTCATGGGTTCGATCCCAGGGATTGCACATTCTCAATGTATAGTGACCGATGTGTAGTATAATGCAATGTAAGTCGCTTTGGATAAAAGCGTCTGCCAAATGCCTAAAATGTAAAATGTAAATAACCTCATTGCTTACATTTCTGCCATTTGTGATCACCTAAAATGTATCTAACCATACTTTATAAAAGTGCTTAGACATAATGTTCTGTGTGTGTGTTTTTGTGTGTAGGGGGCTGAGAACTGTCTGGAGGGCTGTGTGTTTGTCTTGACAGGCGTGTTGGAGTCTATGGAGAGGGATGATGTTAAGTCGCTAATAGAGCGCTACGGCGGGAAAGTCACAGGAAACGTCAGCCGCAAAACCACATATCTCGTTCTCGGACGAGACAGTGGAGCCTCAAAAACAGAGAAGGTCCTAGTTTTCAACATGTCATTATTTCTGATTCATTGTTTCTGATTTATTTAGAATTAAATTTATATTAAAAAAATTAATTTGCTGTTAAAAAGTTTTACTGTAATTTTAAATAACTTTAACATAATTCATTATTGTAACTTGGAATGTCTACCTAAGGCGGAGAGTTTTGGCACTAAGATCATTAATGAAGATGAGTTGTTTGAGCTTATCAGAACCAAACCAGGCAAGAAGTCGAAGTATGAAATCGCAGCAGAGGCAGAGGTGAGGCAGATTTGATATTTCACTTAAAAAAAGACAACATACATTTGACAATGCAAATTCAGTGTGACAAATACAGAAATGCATCATTCAGGCATCAATCAGTTTATTGGTATTTTCATCCCCAGTTTGCATTTTTAAAAACAATTCAACTTCAAAAACAAGTTCCTTTGTTAACACCACTTAAAAACTGCATCTGAAACCAGTCATTATGTAAGACTTTTTAAAGACAAATAAGTCAACTTTTTGTGCAGGTAATTCACTGACTAGTTATTTGTGAAAACTCAGACATGGTAAATATTTTCACTGCACAGGTACACATGCAATTTGGCACATATTTTATCTGTCTATTTTCTGTTATTCAGAGTAAATCTGCTACAACAAAGATCCCAGACTTGAAAGGCAAACGCACTCCTACAGCCAAAAAAGCATCGTCACAAGGGCCCAGCCCAAACAAGAAAAGCCCTTCGGCTGGGAAGTCTAAGTCTGGCTCTTACTCTGGAACACCTGGGTCCTCTCGCTCAAGTTCAGATGTGAAAAAAAGTTTGAGCTTTGATCAGAACAAGACAACATTACCTAGATCTCACTCCAACCCAGGGAGCGATGGAAGCAGTCTGTTGTGGGTGGATAAATACCGTCCCAGCAGTCTGAAGAATCTGATTGGACAGCAAGGGGATCAGAGTTGCGCTAACAAGCTTCTGCGTTGGTTACAGAACTGGCACAAACATCACTGTGGCTTTGCAAAAGCACCACGTTAGTATTTTAAGTATTTAGATCTTATGTATATATGACAGTTGATATGTTCGGAATGGCACTACTGTTAGAAATGCAGAATGTAGTGTGTTCGTGGCTGTCTGCTGCACAATTTTATTTTCAGAGTTTTAATATTATTATTATTCAGAGTGTACAAGTTGTGTTGATAGATTAGCAGGCTGCTACAATGTACATTTTAATGAAAGGTTAGTCATTAGTTAGAGAGAGTCTGATATTCTTTGAGAGAGTTTTTGTTTTAGGCAGATAATAGCTTGTTCAAAGTTAGCTACAATGAAGTTAGGATAATATTGGATAATCAGAATAATGTAAACATGCAATGTAGTGAGGTCATGTGACAATGCTTGCTGCTTACTGTTTCAGTCATTTTTAATTTTTTGAAGTAGCCTGCATTACACATTATATTTTATGTAATTTGCAGTGTATATTGCAGTGTGCAATGTATATATAGTATATCTATCAAGTATGCAGTGCGTAGTACATTAGTATGCCATTCTGACCATACTTAGTGTTTCTTCAAATTTAACTCTCAATCTTGTTTTGTCTCTATTTCACACATTCCCTGTGAATAGCAGCCAAGTTTGGTAAGTTTGGGAGTAAAGATGATGGTTCTGGGTTCAAGGCTGCGCTGTTATCTGGGCCTCCTGGTATCGGAAAGACCACCACTGCTGTCCTTGTCTGTGAGGTCTGTTCAAACATTTACGCTTAACACTTAAAGTTTGTTTGACCGTTTCGAAACAATCTGGGTAATCTTTGTGTGTTTAGGATTGGATCACTGATCAAATTGTTAGTGAATGATTATAAACACTGTGTTTTGTTGTTTAATGTGTCATTGCTTAGTTTAAGGAATTAATCGAGTGCCGTTTGTTTGTAGGAGTTGGGTTACAGCTATGTGGAGATGAATGCCAGCTGCACTCGCAGCAAAAACAGTTTAAAAGAAGTGATCGCTGAATCACTCAACAACACCAGCATTAAGAACTTCTACACCGGTAATGATCTCAGTCAACAGCTAATTCATCTGGTAGCATCTGTGGAATAATTTGCTGTTAAACCTCATGCACCATTAACGATGTATTCTGGTTGTGGTCAATACTTGAGGACGTACTTGATTGGGCAGTGATTATAATATAAACACCTTTTGTATGTGTTTAATGGCTTTAGGTGCATCTCAGACAGTGAGCAGTAAACACGTCCTCATAATGGACGAGGTGGACGGAATGGCAGGAAATGAAGACAGAGGAGGAATACAGGTACACATTTACACTCACATTCACTTGCATTCTCTCTCTCTCCTAGAGGTGGAGCTCAAAGAGCAAAAGAAGAGGAAATGGTGTTTAAAGAAGGAAGGGAATATCAGCGTGTTATACACTGAATACTGTGCAGTGTTCACTGTATTCTGCCTACTACTTAAAAAAAGAACTACAGTAAAAAAATAAAAACATCTGTAACTCCTTTAGCCTTTTTGCTTTTATGAAAGTTACCACATAAGATTAATTCATTGAGTGGTGACCAGTTATCATCATGGAAATAAAAATGATAATTTTTATACCTTTTAGATAGTTGATAAAAACTATATAGTTTTAAAGGTTCTTTTTGATATGGCACATAAAAAATGTTTTATAAAAAATTACATTTTTAGTCTGAAAACAATAAGGCAAGAAAGAGGTGTTTAAACATGAAGGGTTTAGATTGTGGTGTTTACACAGTGTTTAGATTGTGGTTGATGTTACCTCAGTTTCAGCCATCACAATGGAAAAAGAACGGCCAGGTTGAACACATTACATTGTGGGATACAGTATTTATATACAGTAAGCCTTGTATACAGCTTATAGACATTAGGAGCAGTCTGCTAGAATGCCGTTCCTAACATAACCAGTATTTTCAGTGTTAGGGTTGTGTTTTACTCTTACTCTGCTTTGCCCGTTGACTTACATAGGAGATGATTGGTCTGATAAAGCAGTCAAAGATTCCAATCATCTGCATGTGTAATGACCGGAATCATCAGAAGATCCGCTCGCTGGCCAACTACTGCTATGACCTGCGCTTCCAGAGACCCCGTGTTGAGCAGATTAAGGTGCTGACCGGAGTTTCAGTGATTTTTAAATTATCAACATTGTTTTGAATGAGAAATAATTTTGATGTTTTTAGTATTGTGTTTGGTGTAATTTAATGTTATATATTTTATACATTATACATTTTATGTAGACTTATACTAAATGTATTAATTTAAATATATAAATTAGATTATCAACATAATTTGGCAGTTATCATGGTTAATGTCACTAATTTGCTTAATTGATTAGTGATCTGGAAATATCACTCGTTCATAATCCTAAATATTTCTTATTCATTTTGTCATAATTTTTCTTTATTTTTAATATTTTAAAAACTGAAAAATGTCCAAATAATTTTAATACTGAATGTTTCCTCATCGTTTAATCAGGGGGCGATGATGTCTGTATGTTTCAAAGAAGGGCTAAAGGTCCCACCCCCGGCACTTAATGAAATAATCCTGGCTTCCAATCAGGATATTCGACAGGTATAGATTTGAGAAAAAATCATAAATGCATTGTATCTATGATGTATCTATAATTTTTAAAATTGCATATAGAATTTATGTAACCTGTTGTTTATTTTTTCCTACTTATTAGCTTTTAAAACTAATTGAGTCTGCTATAGCCACCTATGTACTGTGCTAAATGTGTTTTACACAGTTCCTTTTTATAGTTGTATTTCTGTTCCTAGGTGCTGCATAACCTGAGCATGTGGTCAGCTAAAGACAAAGTCATGACTTATGACCAAGCTAAAGCTGATGCTAACAATGCTAAGAAAGACATGAAACTGGTACATGAACACACTGTTAAATACTGTATACAAACCATATGACTCTGAATACATTGATGACTGTGTGTTTATGTGTGCAGGGTCCGTTTGACGTATGCCGGAAGGTGTTCACCTCGGGAGAGGAAACCGCCAACATGTCTTTGATTGACAAGTCAGACCTTTTCTTTCATGACTACTCGTTAGCACCTCTATTTGTCCAAGAGAACTACATACACGTCCGACCAGCGGCGGCAGGGTGAGTTTTACACAAAGACACATAGAGGCATCGTCTATCACCACAGAAGTCTAACTGCAGTTGAGAATGTAATGATCTAAGTGTATTGTTTTTTGCATGTTAGGGGTAATATGAAGAATCATTTGGTGTTGTTAAGTAAAGCAGCAGACAGTATTTGTGATGGAGATTTAGTGGACAAACGGATTCGCTCCAGACAGACCTGGTCTCTGCTTCCCACACAGGTAACACACACACTGCAACTGTATGCTTATCATTGCTGATTTACTTAAGTCAGCAGCTTTGTTTCTGTAACAGTTCTTTGATAATCAGGCCCTCAAGTTGTAAGCCCAATAAATACAATAGGTTTTTTTGAACAAAAAAAAGTTCCATATGCATACAAAGCTTTTGTATATATAATGTGTGATGGCATCGAAAATTAGTCACCTGAGGCATTTGTCACGGCCACACTTCAAAAAAAAAATTGAGATTGCTTGTTTTAAATAAACAGTAAGCACCAATGATTAGTCTTACCAATTTTCAGCACTCTTCAACTAGTTCTCTTTAGTCGAGAATTTCAGTAAACAGGCGAAATTTCACAAACCAACATATTAGTGAAATAAACACAGCATTTAGTCATAATTTTAGGTAAGGCCATAAATGAGAATTGATTTGTACAAACATGTGTTTGCATAGAGATGTAGGTCAGGTTTTTTGCACAGGTCTGTTTAAACAAACAGGTTTTTCATACATCTGTGTATTTATTTTCAGGCAATCTATGCAAGTGTGCTGCCAGGGGAACTGATGCGCGGTTACATGAGTCAGTTTCCAACTTTTCCCAGCTGGTTGGGCAAGTTCTCATCAGCTGGCAAATACAGCCGCATTATACAGGAGATAGCTTCTCACACAAGTCTAAAGTGAGAACACACACACTTTTATCTCCCTCCACCCTTCCTTCATATCTGAAAAAGTTTTAAGCACCTTGCATTCCTAAAATCTTGTCTGCGACATTTCTCATTTGCAGGACGCTAAGCAGCAAGGAAGCAATAAATCTGGATTACCTGCCATATTTGCGCTCAGCAATATTGGAGCCTCTTCAGTCCCAAGGCGCAGAGGGAGCCAATCAGAGCGTGAAGCTCATGGATGATTATGACATCATCAAAGAGGACGTTGATAACATGATGGAGATCAGCACATGGGGCGGAGAGCCAGATCCTTACTCTAAACTAGATTCTAAGGTGTGTTTGTGTGTGTGTTTGCAAGTACTGTATATTTTCTGAACATATTGTAGACTTTCCCTTCAGGAGACAAAACTGCTGGTCCAGTTGACTTCATTGCTTTGACAAATGCCTGCTCAGTTAATTGTACTGTAACTATAAAACAGCTGGAAGTGTCTGCCACATTTGTCCCCCATCAGCTCAGTTCTTTTGCTTTTCTGTTGCCTTGGCCTGCAGGTGAAAGCTGCATTCACACGAGCGTACAATAGGGAGTCTCATATGACCCCGTACTCTTTACACGTGGTCAAGAAAAGCCGTAAAGGTGCCATTGATCCTGAGCTTGTAGGAGATCTTGACAATGAATCTCAGTTCCAGGAAGAGGAAGATGATGATGGGCTTACCTCAGATGCGATGATCAAGGTAGATAACAAGCAGTAATTCAGCAGCTGCCATCAAAAACAAGTATCTATCAGTATTCCAGTCATATTCTACTTAATTGCACTCTTTGGAGAACACTCACATAGGTACTGTTCTTTAGCATAGCTTTCATTTATAAAAATGGTAAACCTTTATTTTTTGTACCAGCTGGTAAAGTTTGTGTTTTGCCAGTATGTGGACAGCTAATGTATTTAATGTGCTTGGCTATTCTATCCACATCTGTTACCTAAACAGATAAATATCATCACACATACAGCCATCTGATGGCTTGTACAAATGCTTTTAATAAAGTGAGATGTAGCAAAGCCCTACTGAACCTATGAGGTCCATAAAACAGGTTTTTGAAGTTAGGTATGAAAACACTTGACTGGCCTGCACACAGCCCAGACCTGAACCCCAGTGAACAAAGGGCACAAAGGCTGTGGGTTTGACACCCAGGAAACACACGTACTGATAAAAAATGTATATACCTTGAATGCACTAGATAAAAGTATCTGCCAAATGCATAAATATTAAAAGACTGGATTCAACATCAGATCTCATTGATGCTTTGGTCTCTGTATAGTAGCTAATCCCTATAGTCGTGTATTAACATCAAGTGCAAAGCCTTCAAAGAAGAGTGGAGCCTGTTACAGCAGCAGAGGAAAGATCAACATCCTTATTAATGTCTGTGGTTTTAAAATTAAATATTTAACATGCACACAGGGATGTGATGTTCTTGTGTCAAACATACTTTTGGCCGTGCAGGTTGTCAATAATTCTGTAATTGATCATTCACAGAATCTCTGTCTTTCTATTTTTACAGCAGAAGAAAGCCAAACCAGCAAAAAAGGAAGCCAAGCAGGAGAAAGCAGGGGATTCTGGGAAGGGAAAAGGCAAGGGAAAAGGGAAAGGAAAGAACAGAGACTGAGATAATCATCAGAAGGGAGATAAAGAGTCAGACCCCGCCTCTATGTTTTCATAAAGATCTGAGTGCGTGAAACAGGAATGACATCAGCTCTATAAACAGAAGTTTGTCTTTGAGTCATACTTGTGAACTTCCTGAAAACCATCACTCAAGTTAAGCTGCTTTCAGTAAAGCAGACACTGCAGGGACCAGGAAGAGGGGGATAGACTATACTTTCACAAAAGACGTTAAATACTTCACGATCATTAATCAGAAGGCTCTAACTTAGAACATGCATAAAACTGTTAACACTTAATGGTTAATGGTATATTCATCTCAAAAGTATGAACAGTGTTTAGGGGACTTAGTATCATCCCACTCTTGCAGCTAGATGGGAAAATACATAAATAGCTACTGATATTTGCCTACATTCAGCAAAAACATGGATTCTAACTTCCCTTTCCTGAATGCAAGCTCAGAGACCATTTATAAACAAATTGTAAATAAGTATCTGCCATATTAGCACTTTTTCTTTATTTTCGATACCTGCATATATAGAAAAATCTCTTATAGAAAAATCTTTTCATAGCGTTTCTATGGCAGCACTTTTGAATACAGACTGATAGTGTGTATTACTAGCCTGAAGATTATTCTGTAAATGTGTGCGATTTGATAATTAAAATAAGGAATATGTCATTGTGATGTATCATGTTTGTTATAATTATCTCCATGGCTCATTCTACTTAATGCACATCAAAAGTATTGATCAAACGTTGCTGGCCCAGAATGGTGAAAACAACTAAATAGTACTATAATTGCTGTTGTATATCTTAGAAATGCTGGTAAATGACTGCAGGAAATGTATTTCTACAGGAGGTAAAATTAACATTGCGGTATACTTTTTAATACCCAACTTGCAGACTAACATGAAGACTTTAATAATTATGTACAGCAATAAAATGAAATTGTATTACTTTTTCAGGAAAATTTACATATGATTTAGAAAAGATAAGAGTTTGTTCTAAACAATAAGGGCTAATAAAAGATATGTGCTACGTCTGACAGCATACACAAAAAATAATTATGGTTGTTACATCCAGGACATGTTTGCTATATTAATTTAGTCCCATTAAAGGTTTCATTGCATGATTTATAAATTCCTACCTGTGTATTCATCAGATAATTGAACCACGCTTTCATTTATGCATAATGCAAGCTCTGAGTATTAGCCAAGTCATTTTTGAATTATTTCTTAATATAATCATATCAGAATTATGTGATGCTAAAAAATTTGAATGTTACATATTGGACATTACAAGACTGTAGTGATACAAAAAAACAAATACAGTACAAAAATAGCTGATATGTTAAAGTAAAAGGGAATCATAGTTTTGCACTTATCTATTGGCTGTTTAGTGTCAATTGTTTCTGAGAGATTATTTGCAATCAGCATGCTATTAGAATAGACTTCTTTCATGTTATATAGTCATCTGCTCTCTTGAGGTTTGTGACAATTATCTCAGAAAAATGGTGAAGAAGAATGGTCTTCCATGTGGCATTATCAGCTTGTTGTCAGTCTATTTGAAAGAACTTGTAGAAAAAACGCTCCACTGGTCTGTCTCAAGAGCTCAACACCCTCAGAGTGCGTGACACACTCCAGACTCTGCCCATTTACCACCAGGAGCTGATTGCCACAATGCAGATGCCCGTCATCCACTGCAGCTACCTGTGCAATATAACAACAGATTTAAACTGGCTAAACTTAGTTTCATGTAGCTCTGAAGGTTATACACAAAACAAAATGTGTTGAGCCATGCCAGTTTAATGCATACCTTTGGAAAAACATTTTTAACATAGATGGGCAGGTCACCATAGAAACTGTTGAATCCTAAAATACTGAAGCCAAGCCCAGCCGAGCCATATTCAAGAGTGATAGTTTGGAACTGAGGGAAACTAACAATACAATAAACGTTCTATTGACGAATAGACCAAATACTATTTTTTAGTACAGCTGAAAAGGTGACTAAAAGAGCAAGCGTAGCGATTCTGTTGAACTGTTGGGAAAATCATCTGGTGCCCTGAAGGGCCCTTTCAGGGCTTTATGAGGACTCTAGTGTATAGGATTTTGCTGACTTTAGAGAAGAACGGCTCTATATGACGGCAGACACAAACTCTGAGACACAAAAACAGACATTTCAGTCCAAATGTGTAATTCTTTTCTTGAGGCATTGACGGAGAAATTGTGATGAAACCAGTAATGAAGCATAAATGTAAGCATAAAGCACAGTCACTATCACTGGAATGTTGTCTCGGCCCCTTTACAGTATATATGTAGTATATATAGCTTATGCATTGAGTCCAAGAGAGAAAATTTTGTCTTGGGCCCTGTGAATTGTATAAACTGCTGAATAAGAGTCAGAATAGACATGCTGTAAATAAACTATAGAATTACTTATTATCTTTATGTTCTGCACACAAAATTATAATTCTCTTTTTTACTATTATAATGTGTAATTGTGTAAATAAGAGCATTGGGCAATAAAGTACCACATATCAAGTACTAATTCACTAATTCAAAAATACTAAAAAAATCATCAAAACCTAATAAAAACACAAAACAAAACAAGGTCTTATTTTACCACAAAAGACATGCAGGAAATCCACTCCATTTTGCAGTTTAAAAAAAGGTCTAAAAGTGGTGCAGTTTCATGACAAAGAACATGAATGTGTGAATGCTTTGGGTGGTTGTGATTTTCCAAGAGTCCAGGTATGAGGGAATTAAAGATGATCCTTACTAAAACTGACTTTGCCCACACAGCCACTTGACATCACCTTTAATCAAACACATGCACAGTGTGAAGATCAATAAAAGATGAGTTCTGTGTATAGAATGGCTGAACATTGATTATGTGTTGTGTTTGATGTGGTGGAAAAAGTATCATTTGTTATGTGTCTGAAGACACGCACCTGCAGTGTGACAGCCCCGCTGCTGTTTTTCATGAGTGTTTGTGCTTCAGTGACTGAGAGATTTTTTGTTGACGTACCGTTAATGCTGATCAATCTGGCGCTGAGGTGAAAATTCAATTTTCTTTATTATTTGGAAGGCAGTAAGTAGTTACCAAGCTCTTTCTTTCACCCTCTCTCTCTCTACCTGCAGGAGCCCTGATCGTGTTGAAGGTAAGTTAGGGTCCAGGTTGGAGATGTACATCATTGCGTCTCCCTGTGTGTATCTCACTCTGAGCTCCACAGAATCACACTCGTGCTGGGACAGAATCACACCAGCTTTACTGCCACTTTACGGTTGATATTGGATAGTTGTGCACTATTTAAAATGAATTGTGAATGTGTTTTAAATTCTAATTCAATACCTGAATTGAATGTGCATTAAGGAAGCAAACAGGATGTAGAATTACATTTTTATTACAAATTTAATCAAGTAAGGTATTTAAAGAATAATCATAAGAATGAACATGTCCAGAAACAATAAATTATAAAAATGTAATGTATTTAATAAGCCACCAATATTTTTCTTAACGTTTATATCTTACATTATGTGTAATACATTCATTCTAACTGTATGAACCATTATATATGCCTATAATAGATATATGAACGCTATGAATGCAATGTGCATTGATAAAAGGTTAAATAAATAAAATTAAATTAAATTTGGTGGTGCTGTATGACAAAATTTAAATCTGCTTTGCTACCTGTGTATATATATATAATGTGGTAACAGTTATTCCAGTTTAAATTCCATCTTAATATCCAGTGGGGGGCTAATAAATTTAAATTCCAACTTAAAAATCAAAAGGGAGACAAGTTTTTATATTTTGTTTATAAATATTTTGTCCAACACTAAAGAAATAGTGCACATAAACCAAACTCACCTTCTGAACAGTGACAATTGTCCACGTTTCCGTCCACAGCTTTACAAAAAGATGTACACATTGACGAAGTGCACTAGTGAATATAGCTAATAAGATTAATGATTTGATGTGTCAGATGTTCTTACAGTCATGTGTGCACAGAGATGAGTGATGAGGGACCTTAATCAACTGCCACAACACAGACAACAGATTTAACAGATTACATCTCAAAACATGCTTCAAAAATATGAAAACTGACTTCAAACTGACAACCTTATGAAAGTTAAATAAGTTCTTCACTGAGTAATGGCCAACATTCAGATATTTTCCAGATATTTTCCTTATTTACTTGGTAAATAACCAAGTTATAATCAGAGATTTCTGAAAAATATTTCTAAACCTTTTTAAAGATAATCCCTTTAATTACAACACAAGAACCTTTTTTTGAAATTCATGTATCTTAAATTAATGGCTTCTTGTCCCATTGTCTTTAGTTAGCTTATTGAAATTTGTGAAAAAATCATTAAAATATTCTTTCTTTTTTACTAAAATATATCCTTCGGTAAAGCTGCTTTACACATTGTGATAAACACTTACTTGTTAAAAAAAACTTTCATTTTATTTAGAAATAAAATTGAGTTAAATTGAAATAAATTTTGACAAGGTGCTTTGGAAATGAAATGACCCAGTTGTTGTATTGTATAGTACATTTACCTGGTCTCCATATTAGTGTGGTAAAGCTTTAAAACGTGCCACCTCCAAATGCACAGAGCCACTGCAGCTCTACAAAACACACTCATTCCAAGGGTCACTCTTTTTTACTGCAATTATGCAGGAAATAACATTAATTATTAATTATGAAGGAAATTTACTTCAGGAAATTGCATTAATTGCTTAATTCCTTAGTGGCATGCATACGTGTGTGTGCACCTGCAGTAGTGTGCTGGCATATTCCTGTGATACTGCTCTGGTGTCGTCCCCATTCACAGACAAAATCTGGTCACCTAGCAACAACCTCCTATCCAGGTCCGCCACCCCCTACACTAGTTATCTCAGACACAAAAATTCTTGTGTCATTCCTTCGAGACTTGCACAAAAACAATCAGTGTGCATTCAGATCAATTGTGAGATAGCTACGTTTTTATATTAATTTACATCATACAGAAATTTATCAGCAAGTTGTGTGCAGTTCATGTCATGAAAAAGCCACTTTAGAATAACTCACATTTTACCCACAATGCAAAACCCCCAAGGCCTCCTAAGTGGCCATTCTCAGATCAATGCCGTTTACCTTGAGAGGGAACAAAAGTTGTACTCAAGAGCAATTCAGCCTTGGGATGGAATATTTTTTATTTAACATTTCTGTATTTGAATATTTAGTTTAGTTCAAACTGTACAATCTGTATCTGAGCACTGTTGATTCCATTTTCTCACTATCCAAACATTGAACTTTTTGTTCCTGTATGTAGTTGGTTGTATTGTCTTGGCTCAGTGCAAGTTCTTTGTAAAATGAAAAACTGCTGGACAATGGCTCTGTGTGCTGCCCCACCCTTATTCACTTTATAAATCACTATTAGACCCTAAGAAAAAAAGAGTTTGTACTCCTTGTTGTATCCTGATTTTTGAATTTTGGCAAATTATTATATCAAAATTCTTTTTAATTTAGAGAATATTTGGGATTAAATAGGAGCAACATCTGCAACTACTGTCAGTCTCCACAGAAAACAATTTTCATTTGTCCATATTTATATACAAGACTAAAATATATAAAAAATATACAATGACAACTCCTAGTAACCATTCACTTTCATTATAGGAATATAAGCAGTGTGAGCACTTTGCTAAATCTTTTGTCAAGTCACCTTTTATAAGTAGCACTTTTGTACAATATAAATTGTTTCAAAGCAAATTTACTAAATTTACTTTATTAAAGTTAATTAGTTTATTTATGTGTTCTACACAGTAGAAAATACAGCTAGTTGCAACATGAAAGTCAGTAAATGATGACTGGATTTCATTTATTTTGAATATACCTTTAAAACTCTTTAGTTAATATTGTAGTGATATTTGTTATTTAGTTGCTGAAGTTGTTTAGCCACTGAAGGGCCTAATACACTTTGTTCCTTATTCACCAGCAGTGTGTTGCAGCCTCCTACTATGCTGAGACCAAGCCCTGTATGGCCTTTGCAGATACACATGGTATTTATGCAGCCAGGTACGTTGGGACATGTAAGAGGGTCAGAGCTCACAGAACACTGGGCCAAATAAGAATGGCTGTGGGGGCCCTATACAAGAGCTCTGATTGGCTGCAGAGATGTCGGATGACAGAGGGGCACAGCAACTGAAGGGCGTGTGAATGGCAGGGTGACAGGGAGGCTTATGATTGGATGTGGCATTGATTGGAGCAGGAAGAACAACCTTGAGCTTCTCTGAGGAGCAAGACTTCAGCTTATCTTTTGTCCTGATCCTTCCATTCTAAAGACAAACCTGTTTTTTACCTGTGATAAATTTAAATGTTGACACTCTTTGAACCACTGCTATCAATACCAGAGAGGGATTTAGCAGGACAGCTGCCCGTCTAAATACAGAAAAAAGATAGAAGATGTCCAATAATGCACACGTGGTAAATTTAAAATCCAGTTATAAATGAACTTGTCAGAAACATGTAGCTATGCAAATATATTGTAATACCATTGTTCAGAGCCTTTTTCCTGACTATGATTGGATTGTTAATCGAGCATTAATTAATTAATAATGTAAAATGTTGTTTCAATGCAACTTTATTCCTGGTGACAGAATTAAATATGTGCATCAAAACACGTAATAATGTGAAATACATAGAAAAATCAGTACATTATTGTGCAATAGGATCAAAAAGTCTGACACTACTGGTTGAAAATACTTATATTCTGTTTTAAATGTATTTTTTTCATTTCAAATGACATTGTTTATTAATATCAATATAATTTCAGTGATAAGTAAAATCTTAAATTTTCAAATAGATATATTTTAAAAAATTGCAGTATGTCCCCTTTTTGCTTTAATGACAGCATACAGTCAAGCCTTAAAAATTTGTTACAAAACTTGATGATTGTCATAATTTATCTCATAATTTGAAAATGTTCCAAAAAGTATCATGTGTGGTTCAATGGAAGAGCTTTTATAAATATTAAAAAAGTTATTGTCTTTGTGGTTCCAGACATCTGAACCCTAGTGTCAGTATCTAGAAATCATAATCAAAAAAGTTGTATATAGACTTTGAAGAGTATGTATAAATCTGTTTTTATGTGTAAATGTTTTACCTGATGAGAAGAACCCTAACTTTAGCTGGAGCACTGTTGATAATTGCTGAAGCATTTTGGTGACTGTGTTTATACAGCACCTTTTCTATTTATCTGTTAAATTAAGCACACATATATAGATTAAAGCTAGATCTTTGATAAAAAACACAAAGAAACCTGAATTTTGCACTGTACACCCTGTAAGCATTAGTGGCCACCAGCATGTCTAATACTTGACTGGTATTAAAGCAGCACTAAGCTTAGTATGTACAATAGTTTTGTTATTTAGTACTACTAACATATATCTTAAGATTGTCAACAATACCATATATATCCATTGTATATATGTCATAATTTTACTTTTTTGTGCTGTTTCTTCATATGTACAGTTTTGCAACAATGCACCATTGTGAAAAATGCTATATATATATATATATATATATATATATATATAAAACTGAATTGAACTGAATAGTATACAGCAACATATACACAAGTCTTGATTCATCTTAATGCACAGATTTGGTAATGTCTCTTAGCTCCTATTACAGAAATATCCTAACTCAGAATTCTATCTTATCTCTTTGGTAACCATAGCGATTTCAGTTAGAACACTGATCTTAAGATCAGTCTTATAAGACTTAGGTCTTATAAGAGGTTTCTGTGATTGGCTGCAAGAGTTGCATCCCCACCTCCAACAAATCATCTCCAACTCCGATCCGTCTGTCTGCGGATGCAGCTTCGTCTGGCTTAATCTCTGACACAAACACAGTCATCCTGCCACGTGCGTCATCTCTGTTTTCTGACAAACACATGCCAAGTCCAGACCTGTGTGAGCCGCAGTCCAGCTTGACTATGTGCAGTTCACCAGGCAGATTGCCATACTTCTGCAGCACACGACCTGCTTACGCATACACATTTCTAAATATCCAGATGAAACAATGCACACACATTAAAAGATGCACTTTAAAGGTCAGTTGTAATTTACAGTACAGCAGGAATCTGTTGACAAAAATGGAACGATTCTATCATTAAATGTAAATTTTATTTGATCTTTACGTTATTATTATTAATCCTAGAGGTAGATTATTGGATTCTATTTTGCCCAAAAATTAAACTTTTAACTTATTTTTAAGACTACTTCACAATGCCCCAACAAGACATTTTAAAGATTTTAAAATGGGCTGCTGGATTTTTAATGCTGGGAAACATCCATCGGAATTTGGTGTTTGTTAACATTTGTTGGGAAGTACATTAAAAACTACCCTATATACACATACACATATAAACACCTTCTGTGGCATAGTTCCTAGTGCCATTAATATTACTACAATAGTTCATTAACTTATTGGTATTATCCACCACTGTCTTGAAAATACGAAAATACGTCATTATCTTACATTATTTGAAGGAAAACCCAAAATAATATATTGTATTTTACAATAAGTGTTTGGTGCTTTGTCAGATATTTTTATGAAGGATAATATTTGTATGGGACACACATACTCCAGTAAGTGGTCTGTTCCTGCTCTCTCTCTGATAATGTAAAGTTTCTTCTGGCAGGGGTGATCTCTCTGGAATCTTCTGCACTCTATCTGCTTCCATGTCAAGAGGTCAAGAGGTTTCAGTAGGGGAGGAGCTAAATGTGGAGGCTTACCCAACACATTTGCTTCTCTAATATGCTACAAAAACACCACAAAGACTGATTATGGTTTTCATTCAACATCATTTAATAAGTTGTCATTTAAAATCTGTATTTTCTTTTACTACTGATCAAAAATATTGGTTGAATAAGCAGAGAACATGGATGAAGGCCAAAATAAAATTTGAATTTGAATTTGAATTTGAATTTTGAATTTTGAATTTGAAATATGCTATTAATATACATATATCAGGTCATCACAAAGCAAACACACGTTACAGACCTTAAAGGGTGTGGGGCTGCAGGGGTATGTTAAGGAAAGATTATTGGGTATCTCAGAATTCTAGAAACGAGATATACTTTAACATTAGCATATAAATCACCTAAAACACACACATGCACACTATATAAGGCAGAACATACCTGGTAATTTTGAAAATCTGATTTTGATAGATTGTCTTCCTCATAGCAGTTGACAGGTGCTGAAAACTAGGCATGAAGTAAAAATTATTCATGTATATTATTGCATTGTGTGTGTGTATTTTTATGTGTGTGCATGTGTTTTTGTTTCTTCCCTGTTAACTCTGCACTAGTTGCTCTACTCTGTCTCCTGTTCTCCGAATCGCCTCAACAGCTTCATCATGAGTAAAATCACTCATGTCCACCCCTTCAACCTGCCTCCACACGACACACACAAAAAGGCCCCATTTACTTTTAATGTACTTGCTGGAACTGATGCCAAATTTCTAATCTAGTTGTGTAATTATCTGGTTTATCAAGGTCAGGGTGGTGCATCGGCATATCATGACCACTAGATGGCAATATTATATATAATTAAAATTCACAATTCATCCACACACAATAGCAACCCACCTGAAGAATGCAGTCTCCTTTTAAGAACCCTGCTGTGGGTTGCTGGACTGTCCTCAGCGATGTGTTTATGAAGATGTCACAGCACATTTCTCTATTGCTCAGGCGACTGGCGTTACCACGCCCCCACCACACTGATTCCAAGACACGTCCCTTCCCCTCTGAATAATGTTACTCAGTGTCAAAACAAACGTACACACAATTTATCACCCAATGCACATGAATGTAAGTGGAGATATCTGCATTGTTTTTGTATGCATGGAAGATACCTTCTAGGTAAACTCCATGAGCCATGATTCTTTCCATGATTCTCTTCTCTGTCTTTGTCTTTTATTCTTCTCTGTTTATTTTTTCTATCTCAATCCTGTCTTTCACCGTTCTCTCCTTGTCTTATTTGACTCTGGTTATTATTCTCTTTTGCAACATGAGTCCTTCCATGCACTTCTTTACCATCTACTGTACTCTGTTGTTCATAAATGCATGCACTAACACAAGCAAAGCATGGTTTAGCACATTACAATACCATCACAAGCCAGAAAACAAACAGATAAAATTTACCAGCCTTCCTTACAGGGTATTAAATGGTAGGTTCTGAGTGTGCTTGTACTGGTTGATGGCAGTTCTGTGTGTTTCCACTTCCTGTTTTGATTGGGCATAGATGGCTCTGTGCTTATCCAGGAAGGTGCAGGTATGTACGTCACATTGACACACCAATCAAAAACACATAAGAAGAAGAAAAAATGAGCTTGTCATTCTCCAAGAAATGTGATGGATATTGAAACCAGTCAGATGGAAAGAACTAATGAAGTGCATTTCTTTGCAAAGGTTGTGGGTTTAAATGCCCAGGTAACACATGTACTGGTTAATTTTAAACATTGAAAGCACTTTAAGTTGCTTTGGTTAAAAGTGTCTGCCAAATGCACAAAAGTAAATGGATTAATTACTCATTCTCATTCTAATTCCTAATGATCAAATTATTAAGTCCACATTTAATTTCCCTTTATCTAAATATGGCTCAGATAAAGTGTGAGGAAAGTCTTTAGAGTTTTTAAGAGGTAAACATTAGGTGTGTATGAGCACGTGAGATCAGGACCAATCAGTGAATGTCTTCGCAGCATAACTCTGGCTTGTGCATTAGTCAGGTTAGTGGTGGATTCTTTATTGATGGCTATGATTCCATCCCCCACTGTCAGTCTCCCATCCATGCTGATTGACCCGCCATGAACCACAGGGTGGATTACCATGCCTGAACTGTCCTTTAAGGCACTCACTGTCACCTGCACCCACACACACCGACAAACACGTCATGCACACATGTACATGGCCACCTGGTGTGTGGAGTGTGGCCATTCTAATGCCAAATATCTGTGTGCTTGTGTGTGCATATTTGTTTGCCAAATGTCTCCCAAAATACTCCTGAAAGTAACTTCACATATAAAAAGTATTTTTTAAGTTCATTGTATTAAA
>JAZGTJ010003838.1:0-33333 GCA_036877575.1 Botia almorhae
GGTTATCCAGAATAAGTGTTCGAACATTCACTTACATGTTCCCCTTAAAACAGCCGCCCCTTAACATGAATAACTTCTGTGCTTTCACCTCCTGCATTGAGCACTAATCTGTTGGTTATGTATACTAGCATTTTATGATCCAAAGCCGTAATCCTCTAGTGAGCGTTGAGGAACACGCATAGATCCATCACACGCACGAGCAGAACCAGCTGCACTTCCTGACGCGTGGGCGATAGATTACTGTGTGTTGTATCTTTTGGGTTCTCCCCTGATGCTCTACTCACACGGTCTCTTAAAATGCAGCGGTGCTTCTCGTGAAAACGGGATTAATATTAAACATTTCCGCTAACGAGGCAGGGTGAATAACGAAGGCCAAAAGACACTGATTTACTTCAAGCTTTCCTGAGAGCCGCACCCCGCTCTGCCTGATGAGAGGCCACAGCAGCTGTGCCACGGGGATATCACAGCACGCAAAACAGGGCAATCTGATGAAACATGGAGGAAATAGCCAGACAGAGCTAACTGACCCAACCAAGTGTTTTCAGCCGAACCACAAATGATGAATGCATGGAAGCTTTGATAGCTATTGCACCATGTGCCTGTTAAACTACATTTGTATCTCTTGAGGTAAATGTGCGTGTTGTGTCGTGCTAAACTTGCCACCAGGATGCTGAGGTTATGCGGGATGTTTCTGTATGATGTTCTGGGTGGTTGCTGTGCTGTTGTTGATTGTTATATTGCTATAGTGTTCTGGGTGGTTTTGAACGAGTTGTGACTGCTAGTGTTCTGTGTGTTTTTGGCATGTTGCTACGGAGGGGGTCCTGGTTACTAGGGTATTATTAGGTGGTTTCCAAGAGTATTCTGTGTTTGTTCAGTTCAACACCGCGTGGAACTGTATGTGCGAGTCGGACTGTAATACTGCACAAATACATTCTGATGCAAACCGCACTCGTGACCCTTGTCTCACTCGCGGGGCACGTCAGCACTCAGTCTGCTGAGTAACAGATATATGACCAGTACTGATAGAGGACATGTAGCTCAAGGACAGGAGAGCACAGCCTGTTGGAATTGATTGGAAGCTGGAATGTCAGCATATTTCTCTGTGAGTCTGTCCTGCTCAATCATTTCTGGGGAAATAAGCTTCCGAGGGTGTATATGCATGTGACCACCTCAAATGATGACCATTATAACCTTTAATCTGATGGTCTTGTGTGTGTGTGTGTGTGATGGAAGGTGAGAATCAAACACAAAGTGAATCACAACTCCACACAAGTGTCTTCAGTCAGACACTGAAGGAATAGCTCACCCAAAATAAGTTCTGTCATGTATTGTCAAATTCTAAATTTCTTCATCTTTTTTCTGAGATGAAGAAATTAGGATTACAGCAACTCTTCACCTCATTAGCAATGCCCTGATTGCCGAGCTTCAAACTATACACCATTCACCAGAAAAGAATAAGTCTCATAGGACTCATTAGAGCTATTTTTCTAAAAATGCTTTGGTCACAATATACAAACACCAATCACAACGAGGCAAATTAAAATAAACTCATTAATGCCTATAAACAGCATTTAGACATTATACAGCATTATATGCTATAGTGTATTTCTGTATTGTAAGAGCAGTTAGTAACATTGTCTTCATCTCTGTATGAAACACTCAGCTGACTGACATCTGACACCAGATCAGACCAACAGTTTCAAATTATTAGTCATGTATAAAATCATTATTACAAGCTTTTCAGATTGCAGCTTTAACGTGTCAGAGGAGAACTGGTCCTCCTGATTCAGGAGTTTTGGTTTATCACTGTCACTCTGCTGGTTTGTTTACTAAAACTGCTGACATTAGCTAAGCTTTAGGTTTTTCTAAATTCTGTTTATATCATTTTAAGTATATTAGTCCAATTGCAGTTTCGTGTCGAGTAGTCGTGTAATAAGCAGGATAATGTACTTCCAGACAGTTTTCTTGCCAAAATGAACCTCTTCAGGATAACACAAGATGATCTGATCACATCGCTGGGGTTTATGTTGCTGGATGTACATTATTCATTACCTGTGTAGAACAAGCCATATGAAGATTTTTTAGAAGTTCTTCATGAAGAGAGATACAGAACCATCATGCATGCACACAAAGAAATCCTTCATTCAAATTCAGTGCTGGGCTGAGAAACCGATATGATGTGTATGCAGATAATTATATTAAGATGTGAATGATGGTATTGTGATTGTGGATCAATCATCAGATGTCTGTGGAGAATCAAGACATGTGTGTAATTTATCCACTCGTTCATTTTCAGAGGTGTATAATGTGCCGGCTTGTTGATGGCTTTAACATGCCTGTCGCTGCATGGAAAGAGACCATCAATAATCACATTAGACGGTTTATCGCCTCTGGGCTCCAGCTAACAAAACGGCTAGTATTGGAGAAAAACACAACAGAGCAAATGGACGAGTTAACAAGTTGATCAGTAACACTTGAGAGTGAACAGAATCATGTTTTGATCAGGTTGAAGAAAAACTTTGGATTTATGAAAGTTAAATGTATAAACTGGAGGAATATTTATATTGTACAGTATATACAGTATATACCAGTCCTGCAGCTTTTAGAAACATCAAATTTTATGCTGAAATGACCACAACTTTTAATTTCAACATTTAAATTTTAAATTTATGCAGCAATCCCAGAGGGAACTGAATTAGAAATGCAAAACTCTTCTGACGCTCTGCTGGTGGTGTATTAAAACATGTTGAGAAATTCAACAGCTGCCAAAACATGAAAATAATTTTTAGGTTGTATTCACACAAAGGTGGAGAGAGATTTAAGAAATGCATCCTTGACAAATTCCTTGGGTTCCTCTACAACAGGGATGAGGAATGTTGTTCCTAGAGGGTCAGTGTCCCGCAGAGTTTAGCTCCAACCTTAATTCAACACCTGAACCAGCTAATCAGGATTACTAGAAGGCTACAGGCAGGTGAGTTTTTTTCAGGGTTGGAGCTAAACTCTTCAGGAACAAGGTTGTCCATCGCTGCTTTAGAATGTTTCTATATTGTACCTTGTGTCCTCAATGTTTGGGACAAGTACAGGTGACATTTATGCATTTGACATGCAGCTCTGAAATAATACCAGAAATACCAAAATACCAGTACTTGTGTTTCCTGGGAATCGAACCCATGACCTGCTAACACAATGCTCTACCAACTGAGTTACATGAATACTTTGCTTCTGTATCTCAGTCCAAACAATTCACTAGTGATTAAAATGATCTTTCCCAGGTTTTATAAACGCAGTGATGTTTCAACAATATACACTTCAGCAGCTTCTACAGCCAGCAAACTGTAGTTCTGACGTGTATTTCTATGTCTGCATCACCCAGTAAAGCAGCACTAAGATCCACTGTGTTAATATTGAAGCCCAATGACTCTCTAGCCTGTCTAAGATTTAAGTTTACATCTGAAATGTGTGTAATGTAAATTAAGATGAATGCAGTGATAACTTTAGAGATGCTGCTAAGATCGTTCATGCGGTTTAAGTAGAAAGAGACTTGGGCTGTATCTTCTTTCAGTTCTTGTCGTGTTGTTTTTTTTATTCAACTTTATTTATGGCTTTATTCAATCTGTCAGAACATTCTGTAGGATTCCACACGGGACGTCCTGCATCAGTGTGATGGGACTCTGAAGCGAGAGTGCTGAAGCGTGGATCTGACAGCCAGTGACAGCACTTCACAGCACCATGCTGAACCATGCAAAACTCACACAGATGGCATGTTTTACGATATCTAAAATATGATCCGAGCGTCATATGTAATCGCTTCACAAACACATGCATCTTGTTTGCAGATTCTGTAACCCATCTTTCTCACAGGTTGTCATTTCACGGCCGCTTTCAGAGGCGGGTGCTGTGGTGATTTGAATGTGTTTTTAATTCATGAGAATGGTCTGGCAGAGCTGCTGCAGGCCGTTAATTACCTGCCACTGTGAACATCACTCAAGACTAATGAGAGGAACTCCCGCCCTGCATGCAGCGCGCATATTAACACGCTAATCAGCAAACCTGCAGTAAACGGCCATGGGGATCTGATACTCCCGCCTTATATAAAACAGTGAAAATGATGGTGATTTTAACAGTGTGTTTGAAATGGCTGTAATGAGGCCATCACCTGGATCTGAGAGTTTTAAAGGAACCGTTCACTCAATTCAAATTGACATCATTTACTGGCCCTCATGTTATCGAAACCCGTATCATCTTTCAAGCAACACAACAGCTGCTGTGAAATATTATAGACCATCAGAATCACACTACATTGTCTGGTTAAAAATCCTCCTGGATGTAAATGTTGACACTTTCTGTTTTTTAAAAAATAAAGGCAGTGAGGTCACAGGCAGAGCTGCCACTCAGATGAAGTCTGACAGGATTTTACAGGACTGTCTGGTTGAAGTTGTTTAGGTTATCACACTGAAGGGTCATTAATAAACTTTCCTTATTCAACAGTTTAACTGTCTTTATCAGGAAACGTCACAGAGAACTGACAAACACTAACACGCACACAACAGTCTCTTGTGGCAATACAACATATAAATCTAGTTTAAAACACTAACAAAAGCCAACAAGTAATAATCATATATAGTATTTATTTACACATTTTCTATGTACATGTGTTTGAAAACCATTCTGTACACAACTGTTAAATTCAAGAACATTTCTATACATTTCACACACACCTTTAAAATCCATTCGGAGGTTTCTGCAGGTTAAAGTGAAGTTTGGTGCCCGTGTGGCTTTTACTGTATGTCCAGACACTGAATGTTCTGCTGCTCATCAAGCTGTCGAAGCAGAGCTGCTGAATTCATCGTTTATGATGTTGTGTGATGCTCTGCCACGTCTCAAATCATCATGAACGCAAAATAAATAACTGTCATCAATCTGTCATCAAAGCTAGCAGCCTCATGTAAACAGTTTATAACAGTAAATGCTGATTCACAGAACTGATTTTGTACAAGAGGAGGAGAATGGGCATCGAGTGCAGGTGTGCACTTGTGTTGTAGGAACTGGCACACTAATTTAAAAGCCTGATGACATGATTATTATATCAATAACAACATGACAGTCAACATGACAGAGAAATCAGCACTTCTGTTCCTCTCTGAAGCTGCCTTCATTGACCTGCAGTTCACAAAAATCAGAGCCAACATAAGGCATAAGATTTGATTGACTCATATACTGTTCTTATACACAAAATCATCACGCTTTGACTCCTGGCTGCGTTCTGAGGTAGACCTCAGTATTATAGACTTAAGTTTGTAGAGAGCTTAAGCTGAACAATGTTATTGTATGTCTCTAACTCGTCTTGTCTCAGTAATTGTTTGATTATTGCCTTGAATAAACTGGGCCAGCATCCATCCAGCTGTTGCTGTGGTGACCAATTAGTATTAAGATATTCTTCATGTTTGAATTATTGTTTTTCCTGGAAACATTTCAAGTAGATGCACTAAAAACCGAAAGAAAACAGATTTATTTAGTGTGTAAATGTTTGATATCCGGGTGACTTCCAGGTGGTTGGAGTGCTGACATTAGTGGAAATGCGCTGTACACCCCCACAGATCTCCTGATATCAGTGTGATGTCACACAGCCAGTGGCAGCAGCGAGGCTGTTCGGGTCACATTCAGTAGTTGTGTTGGGTGAGGAATCATCTCTTATAGTGATTGGGGGCATCAGCAAAGGCAAACTTCAGCCTGTAAGCCTCAGCCAGCAGAACGCTAACTTCCTCGTTGCCCCAGTGCATTGTGGGTAGGTTTTGAAGCAATATCATTAGACCCTGTGAAGAAAAGACACTTCATTAAAAAATACTGCATGTACATACTCAAGCTGATGGGCCGTCAAAACAACTAATCAATCAGTCATATTTTTAAGCTGTTTTAAGTGTCACGAAAGGCAAAAGCAGTTGTTTTTGAGATCAGAAAGAGACGCACAGGTTGTAGAGCACTGGAAATGACAGCACACTTTGCTTATTGTAAAGGGTTTAGTGATTATTTTTAACCATCCTGTGTTTTCAAGCAACATCTCAATGTGATGTGTATACTGTAACTGTGGGATTGGTAAAAGTTTTAATGAGAGACGTGGGACGTGGGTGCAGTTTCCTCGGTGCAGCAAAACAATTCCTCTACAATTGACCTAACTTGGAAATTAAGGACTGGTGGAATTTTGCCAGTAGCCTTCTTTGTAAAAACATGTTTCTTTGGATGCTACTCTCTCAGTTTAACAAGCAGACAGAATTATTTTCCCTCATTTTAAAAAAAGGATCATTAGCCCATAAATTCTCATTTAAATAAAGTTTATTTGTACACTTCTCACTCTCTCTCTCATACCGAACATGCCCTGGACCACTGTTGAGGTTGACATCACTTTTAAATCTTTACTCTTTAAACTTTAAATTTCTCACTATAAATGTTTACTTTCTATGTAAGACAGTCGTAAAAAGCATTTCACTACATGTCGTACTGTGTATGATTTTTGTATGTGACAAATTTTAATTTGAATATTCAGACTGACAATATACATTGTCAGTCTTTAATATACTGTATGTACCTCAGAAGATACATGGTCATATTTAACACAACTATGGTGAGAATTGACATGATTACTGACAAAGTAAGTTTAACTCAATTGCAGCTTAAATAAATTGGAGCTTTTATATATTGGAGGTGTAAAGACAGAAGGGAGTTCATGACAATACATAAACAATGTGTGTTCTGTGTTTAAACGCTACACTGAAATCCTCTCCATAAAGAGTTCAGATGCTCTAAATGCATCTCTTAAATTTGGTAATTAACAACTACATAATTTCACTAATCAGCATGACTAGTTGGCTAGTCAATTACACGATAAGTCAACTCTCTTTATCTATTTCTAATACATGTATATAACAGAGAGAGAGAGAGAGCGTTGCTCAGGGATACCGCACAGCCTCACTTTCCTGGAAGGAGGTTTATTTGCTGTTTAGCAGACAAGGCATCGCAGCATGAGGCTGTTTATTTACTTTTTTTCTTCACCGAGGTCAAGCCTTGCCATTACAAAGCTCCACAGCACTCCTCTAAATGATGATAACTTTCAATCATGGATTCCTCAGCTGCACCATCTTAAACACAGGGCAGGTAGAGCGAGCTGTCCGTCAAGATATGTTTCTCTTCTCGCTCTGTGCGGTCAGCACCTCGCCAGTGGAAGCCCATTTCTCTTTGGTATAGAAGGGGCGAGTCTAATTCACTCAAGACGACACTGGAGGCTCCAGCAGGGCTGAGAGTCAATGACTGCATTAGTGTGGCTTAGAGCAGAGACGCAGCCTCAATCTCGCAGCCTAATTCACCCATCCTGCCTGCCCTGAAGAAGGGGAATGAGAGCGCTTAACACTCTATCACAGCTCCGTGCTGTGGAGGGGTGCAGAGAAAGGAGGACATACAGAACAGAGAGACGAACGAGTGATAATGTATCATATTACAGATGCAGGTTAATACATATGCCAGTTAATAAGCAAATGACCAAAGGAATGCGGGTTAATTTGATTGACAATAAGCTTGATTACTCATTACATTAATGAGCATTTGAAGTCTGTGCATTTATATCAAACCGAAAGCAAATCTGGATTCACAGACAGTTCTGTCCACACACACTGTTGCCTTCCAAACTGTGTTTAATGACACCAACATTTGACGGCATTGTAACTCTGTTTGGATGCATCACTCGTACACTTATAATAGTGTTCTGCACATTCTATTTGACTTCAGACAATATCATTAAAAATGTATTGTGGTTATTTTAAGCCTATTTTTACAGTACAAAAGTGAGTTCAGCCTAAGAATGTATTTAACTACAATGTACTTTTGAAAATTGCTTACAATAGAAATAACAGTGAATTAAGCGTAATTACATGCGCTATGATGCAGTATAATTCACTCCTACAGGTTCCACCCGCTGCAATATCTCCTTAAATGTCAAATGACTCTTCATTGTCTCCAAAGTAGATCACTGTGCATAAAACAACGGTTTCCAAAGAACACCATTTTCTGCTCCAATCACATTGTTCGTTAAGTAGCCCCTGTTCTCCTTGAATCAAAGCCTAATGAAGAAGAGCGAGGGTCTGCAAGACTTTGATGGCAAATAATGTCCCTGAAGAACATTAGAAGATGGTGTAGGTGGTGGTCTTCCCTTTCTCCGTCCTTTGAGCATTTGAACGCTCAGATTTCACTACAGATACCATTAGAGGATTGAGGTATTAAAAGCACACTGTATACTTAAATAACTGAAAGATGTGTGTGCCGAGCCGCAGTACACACTTCAAATGAAGCCACTGATGTAATAGCCAGTTCGGATCATCTAATCAACACAACCATCACACCCTAGTTTTCAACGAATAACTAGATTGGAACACTAATTACTTGTAATGAGCTAAGCCAAATAATTAGAAATAAATGAATGAGCTAATGATCTACACAGCCAACCAACATAATTGATCTGGGACTGTTAATTTTCGCTGGGTTTAGAGATTTCCTCTCTGGAGTATGTGGACAGATATACTGTTCATAACATACTGTAACTACATTGCCAATATCCATCATTAAAATCACCATGAGACATGAAGCTTTTGCAAAAGATGTGACACGAGTTGAAGAAAAACTCTTCAACACTGGTAACTGGATCTTGAAGTAGATGTTTTATGGCAGAATGGAGCCAGATCTGAGTTTTAGTAAACTTTGGAATAACATAAATCATGCACAGTAAGATCAGGAGTGTACAGTTATATTCTCTTCAAAGGGCACATGATCACTTGCTCACAGGTTCATCTTCATCATCCCTCACTGGTGGAATGATCTTCCAAACTCTGTTTTTGCCTCGTTATGATTTTTATCACTTCATTGGTTTCCTCTTGTAAGTCACTTTGGATAAAAGCATCTGCTAAATGTAAATGTAGTAATATAATTGTTTTGATTTTAATGTTAATTATGTTTTGGATACTGATGCTCTAATCAGGAAGTTTAAGATCTGAACTACTACTTTTGCCAAATACTTCAGGAATCTGCTTCCCAAGTAAACTGACATGACTTAAATATCTGCATAACATTAAGTTACATTAAGTATGACAATTTTGCTCCCATATGAGATAAATTAACAGATGTTTATTTGGTCGTGCAGCAAATTCAAGCTCATCCAAACTGACTGACAGTGCCTTTCCAACAACAGAAGTCCCTCTGGAGCCGCCTGGAGGTTAAGCATCTTGCTCCAGGGCTCAGTGGTAACGGTGGATGCCAGTAGTTCTCCAGATTCATGAATCATCTCGTCTGATTAGCAGTCTAGATCTTTAACTGCTAAACTACCACTAACAGCACATGTTCTCAAGTCATCTCAAATGTTGCTCTTGAAAATTACACAGCAGTTTGACAGCAATACACTGGGACAGTCTTTAATCAAGTCATGCTGTGCAACTGGACGTCAATAATAAATACAGTACAGCACCCGGAGCACTGGATGCGGGGTGTACAGCAATGCAGGTTTAACAGCCTGGCCTAATTACACACAGGAGCATGGCTAACAGCCCAGTTAACATTGGCAAGGTGAACACAAGCAGAAAAAGCCCAATAAACTTGCGTGAAGATAATGACTTGGACTTGGGAGGATTTTCTTTAAAAGCATCATTTATCTTGACGTTCTCTGGGGTATTTCCATTGTTCTTCAGTGGTGATTGAATTGTGTTTGCTAACTAACATCATACGATTACTCTCTGCTATAGTAGCAGAATGAATGATTACAGGGAAAGCATCTCAATGACATGCGCTTTGATGCAACAACAAACAAAGGCATTTGGCCTGATAAAGTGTCGCCACGGTGATGACTGGCTAATGACTTCTGTTGGCAAACACGTTCATGGCAGTGTTGTGGCAACGCAGGGAGTCGTTACTGCTGAAGGAATGTTTGTCACAGAGGATTACGATGAAGCGAGACTTTTAGCCCTTCATCTTCTCATCAAGCCCTCCTGAATTTGTATGAATCGATCAACGGCTCAAGAAAGGTGCCACAGTCGCTCCATCAAACAGTAAAGTCACAGCTCTGCAGATCCTGCGCGTCTGATCGCAGTGTTTTCAGCCTAACTGCTGGAGAGGTGCTAATTGATTGCCAGGAACTTTATAAACTGCTTTGTTTATCTTCTGCAAGAGCGAGAAGCGAGAGAGTGAGATGCAGCGTTTGGGTGCACGAGGGAAGCAGCAAAGCTGTAATTACTTGCAGCATATGAAGTCCTTCATGCTTTTCTTGTGTTTTTTGCCTCTTGTTGAGTGGGCTTCCTGTGACAACAGTGACACTCTATCATTAAACTGTATTAAAGCACATTTACAGGCGGGAGGTTTGCTCTTCATTCCAGACCTGCAAGTATGACCATTAATCATTACCGGCGCGCTCCTCCAGGAGCTCTGGTGTGGACGAAATTACAAGTTCTCTGATGAATGTGTTGGGCTTTCGATTAATCAGAACGAGTTCATTTCACCTAATCCTTCAATGCAACCAACCTAATAGTCAACACTATAACTCAGCAACATGACGGCAAGAAAAATATCTGTATTACCATTAATCTCTAGAGATGAGTTTCTTAAAACTGCACACAGATTCATCTGACTGATTAACTGTACTGGCACACGCTACACAACAGAAGAGGAATCAAAATATTGCATTGTTGATTTGAATTGATTTCAGTTTAAACCAGACCCAAAAATAAAACCTCTGACCCACAGCCAATTAGATCCTAAATTGCTCTCAATTACAGCCTGCTGTGAACTGTCTAAAGCCCATTATGTTACTAAATACCTTCCTAATAAAATATGAAATGGGAAGTTAATTGAAAAAGTGCTTGACATTTGCACTCTTGAGCAGTCACAGATTTGGCTTCAAAAAATCATATCATAGAAAATGTACATGAAGACTAATAATTCTCAATGTAAAAACTCATGCCAGTGATTAGATTTCTAAAGTTAGCCTGTCCAGCGCTAGACCACTGTGATTCCAGCTGACATTTACAGTTGTTCCTGTACAGTTGCTCATTCTTATAAAGCTTTCTGTGTCTAATAAGACAGTTAATTACTGCTGCCCAGTATCACAGCTATCAAATCTTACTGGCACTCTGCATGTTCACATTTGGCTTGTGAAGACCTTGTGTAAACTTAAATTTGCTGTTTCCTCTCTCTCGTGTGTCTCTTATGTGTCTCCTATCCAGTGTGAAAGGATTTAAATTGATAATTTCTGACGCCTTCATTTTTGGGGCGGAATTGTAAATAATTAGTGGGGACAGACTGCCAAACTTCCCCATGTGCAGACCGAATCAATGTCACTTTCATATGAAAGAGAAACCATGGCAACTAAAAATACAATTTCATACAAGTCAAATGTCATACAACATTTGACACAAACAGCCAGTGTTTCTTCACTCCAGCACTTGATGAAATGAAGCATCTCAGTGGACGTTCACTCTGGAGAACACAGATTCAGGAGCTACATTAGCGCAGAGCTTCGACTGGTAAGCCAATCAGCCACACGCCCCTAAGAGCCCGTGCAACAAATGAAGAGTTCGCCTGCTCGCAGTTACTCACACAGACAGCGAATCCATTTAGTTTCGGCTGTTTGAATCACCTGAGGTGGAACGAAACAAAACATTAGGAGCTGATAGTTGTTGCTTTTTAATTTAGCAGCATAATGAATGTAACAAGCGTGACCCTCTCTGCTTCCCCTCTGAGTTCTGTGCCATTTCTTATTTATTCAGTCATTTTAACAGAAGACGAGAGAGAGAGAGGTGAAGATGAAATGTATTTAATAACAGTCCTCACATTTGTTTCATTTGTAGATGAGCTTTTCAGTCTATGCGGTCCAAATTAAAGTTTAAGAAGCATTGCATACAGATGTTTACATTTTCAAACAGGGTTATGGTCGTCCATGCCAAACTCACCAACACAAAGTAAAAATCACTCATATCACATTAACATATGCTGTGCTGTGGATACGTCGAGGGTTTTTTAAACATAAGAACAATATTAAATCCCTAACTTTAAGAAATATTAATAATGATACTTGCCATACTAACTATTTTTTTAGCCACATAAACAAAGAACTTTGTGTGGGAATAGAGACAATTAAATACTACAGAAATGAATTCAAGCACTAGCTGATGTTTCAATTTAAATACAGATTATTGGTCAGTTTGTTCTTCAGTTCAGGTTTAGATACGGTTCACAAGCTGTTAATATGCACTACTAATGAATCCAGCATAAAACTGTACATCATACACGCTCGTTCTATAGACCGTGTAGTAGCTGCACTTCATTAAGACCCACGTTTGTGTACGGTGGACATAATTGCATATAACTTCACATGGTTTAGATGGCAGCAGTCGGCCTCCGGGTTCTCGCGTCCGGGCTTGAGCTGTTACTTTTGTAGTCACCGCTTTTTCTAAGATAACTAGCTTGTGCACGCGCATATTTAAGCACAGCTTTGTGATTCGCCTAGCTGAAGTACTGCCGTAAACTCGATTTAAATCAAGCCATTATAACTCCAAAGCAAAAGACTGATTCCTCCCTCCACACACAGACACGTTACCCACGCTCACACCTGACTGCATCCCAGCAGTTAGAGGCCTTAATCTTTCCACCATGTTAATGCTTTGAGATTCAACAGAGACAGGAAAGCTTAATAAAACAGACTGAGCTCAAAGTCTGTTGCACATACTCAGTCTCTCTCTCTCTCTCTTGCACGTTTTACAATGGAACTGTACCATTGTTCTGCAATCAGGAATGAATCATGGATGCACATCACAGGCACATTCCCAACGACAAGACATCTTAAAGTCGTTCATAATCTAAGATAGCATCGCATGTATCACATTCATGTACAAGAAAATGTAGACTGCACTGGAAGTGTCGTGAAAACATTAAAATTAAAATGTGTTTCATTTAATACGGAACAATGAAACGATGAAAAATACTCCCAACACAGCATCCTAACTGACCCCGAGTTTAATAAGAGACTGAACTGAGCCGCTCTTCATAGACAGCAACTCATGCGTCACACAAACAGCTGTCTGCTCAGGAGACTCTGTCTTTTCAAACAGAAAGTACATATTCTATTCTAGAAGCATTTGAGACAACGAGGCTGGAAAAATCGAAACGAAATCCCATCGATAGAGTAAATTGGTAATCACAGACAAAAGAGGGAAGAAGTTCTCGGTCCGTTAGCTGCACCAAAGGCTTCTCATTACGTGATAAACAAACCCCTAATGAGAGCTCATTTGCTGCATATTGCCCTCGCTAAATGGCATCAGGGGTTGATATTTGCCTGTCTGTAACCTGCTGCGGCACTCTGCAGGGGAAGATGCAGCTCACGTTTAGACGTGCGAGGTCATGTTCAGATCTCCAGCTTCAGTACCTTCAGTGAGCTTCAGTACAGAAGGTCTGTGTGAATAAGAGCAGCTCAGACCACAGACACCATTACATCTCCACACTCACTTACACAACCATTAGAGCTGCTCACCAAACACACCAGCATCCAGTTTATTGTCTTTCATCACTGGTTTTTGTTCCCTGTTTCTGCCTTGAGTGTAGACTTTAAACAGGGGCTGCTTTATTCATTTGAATATGGATAAGCCACAGGCAACATTCAAAGCACACATTTACTGCGATGATGCACTGAAACGACACATGAATCACAAACCGTGTGTCACTATAGGACATTTTGCAAGTGTTGATTTCTTGTAGTGGTTTAAGAGTGTACGAAGCATGGATGAGGATGTAAATGTTCTCCTGATGTCCTGATCTATAGACAGAAATGAGAATCACTAGATAATCAGTTACTGTAAATCCTGGGAATGTATTCTGGAATACATTTATAAATCTTTCAGAATCTCATGCCATGGATTTAATTATCTGTTAGTCATGTCATGTACATGCACTGTTGATTGCCATGCATAGCTGACAGAAAATAAGATCTAATCACCATGACGACAGCTCAAACCCAATCTTAAAATTGTAAACATTCATATTTTATGACTTTGTGTTCTCTGGCTGATGGGTCAGAATGTGGAAGTTCCAGAATAGTTAACGAAGCCAAACACCATAAAAATCTTTAATTTCTCGTATTTTTAAGGAAACTGCTTTAGCTTTCATTTTGCCCCAGTACAGATACACCCCCCTCAATACTCATTAATTGCCCTCCTGCCAAGAATAGAAGCCATTACAAATGCCCTGATCCACTAGGGGGTCATAGAAAAGTCAGTGGAACACGAACACAATTTCTGTGACACGGATGTAGACATCATTCAGATGATCATTATGAGAACAGTTTTAAATCAGTTATTTTTCAAGTGACAAAAATAAATTCTGTCATTATTTACAAATTCAAAATTATGAACCTCTTTAATGAATTGATGCCAAGATTATTATATAACACAACAACCACAGAACACTATAATACGTGTATGAAAGACTTATGGCTCGGGGGTTTTGTGGTATGTTTTTTTGACAGCACTGGCCCCATTCACTTTTATTGTGTGTGTGTATATGTGTATATTTGAACTTCATGAGAAATATACCATTTGAGTCATATGGCTTACCTATACACATCTTTGCCTATTTCTGGATCTTGAAAGTTTTGATTCTCATTATATACCAAACGAATGCTCAAACACACTTCAGTTTTTCCCAAATGGAAGTCATGCGAGAGTTTAGAACGACATGAGTAGATGACAGAATTTTCCTTTCTGGGTGAACCATTCCTTTATCTGCTCCATCCATCAGGAAAACCTTCATTCCAGACCAGCACTCATTCTGTCTCAGTCACAATCTTTTTTTATACAGTCTCACTGTGTGCAAATACAGGCAAAGGTTCACTGCGCCATGATTGTTTGCTCACTGATCTACTTGAAAAATCACCCAAACCTCAGACTATTCCCACCCTGCCATCCATCTCTCTCTGAGTTTTCCCAGTCAGAAATTTTCCAAGCCCTCGAAGTCTACAACAGTTGAAAATGAGGCTTTAGGTATTTTAAAACTTTTGTAGATAGATCCAATCAGAAGACATTTCTAAATAAAACCGCCTTAAGAAGAGACAGATATAATATGATGGGCTAAAGGAGACAGACAGATGATAAGAGAGGCCATCTTTAAGACATGTATCTTACTCCTGCAATCTTCTGTTATAAGAAGCCATCGTCCCTAAAGACAAGACTCATTTTCACAGTTTGATATGCTGGGATGGATCCAGAACTCCCCCCTCCTTCATGTCAGGTCTTTCCTTTAAACTCTCCAGCTGAATTCTCTTCATATATGAGGAATCAAATTCATAGACCTTCTCACTCTTAAACTACTTTGGAATTACAATGTGTTTTCAGAAATGGCCTTCAGAATCACCTTCAATAATCCATCTCTGAGACTAGATTATTTACATGAATAATGGTTTCAGGAGTGTTACACTAAGACACTGTTGTGCCACTCTTCATTTATAAAACTGATTAACTGTTTTAGGCTTATTCAGTTAGTATGTTAAAAATGCTGAAGGCACCCAGATGGCATATCACTATTAGAATTTTTAACAGTTGCATCTGTGCATGCTTTTAAGCCTAATATTACCCACAATCCATTGCAGTACATTCGTTTGTTTGGTTGTATGACAGGGTACCAAGACCAGGCAACTGTGTCACTGTAATAATTATAGAAATACTGCTTAAAAACATTGCGATTCAAAATTGTATTTTAAGCACAAACTGATCCTCTGCACACAGTAACTGAATCAGTATAATTAAATCAACCATCTGAACAAATTATGTTGTTAAAGTTGACTGTGTAGGTTAACCAAAATTAAAACTGTACACTATTTCGTGCTAATTTTTATTCAAGTATTAAAGTTTAGCAACATGTTAGCAGCAAACTTTCCTCTAATAGACTGAGCTGAGTCTCGCTCATGACGGTTTGTGTGCGGAGATTCAAATCGCTCACTTCAGGGATTGCACTTGATTTATTTAATTTCCTAAGAAGACAGCTGCCATTGTAGACAAAAGACAGCTCGGTACTGTTTGGAACAGAACTAATGTGTTGTGAGTGTTGAATATGAGCTGCAGCTGGAGGGAGACTAGCTAGAACAATACATGAAGGACACAGGGTTGTGGGGAATCTGTGCAGATTGACTAGAGCACACTGTACTGCAGGGACTAAATTAAGATGTGTGACAGCAGAATCATCTCCATCATCATCTTACAAAAGACACAGATGTTCACCTTATCACTCCACCTTCAACTGCAGTTTTACCTCAATCGACTTATGCAGAGTATAACAGCCTACAGCTCATCTGCGGTCATGTGTAATCCAAAAACAAACCAGCAAGGTAAGAGCGGGGAGCAGAATCACGAGTCACAATGGGAGAAACTGTCTCTCTGTGACACACGGTACAGCAGGGTAAAGACGGAGGCCTGAGGCTGTTGTCTGAATGCCAAACAGCGGGCGAGTGCTGCAGCGCTGGTGCAGGGGATAATCCTGAATCACTGAGCACTGTAAACACAATAAATCAACCGCCCCACAACACACTGCCGATACACACCACTGACCTGCTGCATATTCAGCGCACACACACACATACACTGAAGACCCTTTTCACTCTGCAAGGAGATGCACGTTTAAAGGGAAGGTACAGTTTCAAAATACAAAAAGACAGCATGAATGTAAAAGATGGAGGAAGGAACATGGATGAATGAAGGCTTATAAAACGTACAGTATTAGTCAACAGGAAATCACATTTGACCTTGTTTATTTCAATACATTCAGCTGGACTTTTGACAGTAATGTAAGGTGGACTGACTTTATCCATCATCTGGTGAAACGTGGACGGACACTCGTAGCTGAATGGAGCCAGACGTGAATCTGACTTTACAGTGAGTTATGGAGGATTAGTTCCCTCCAGAAACACCATGGCAACCACTTCTAAGAAGCGTTTTAAGACTCTAAAGAGAATCTTCACATATCCCAATATACTGTTTAAATGTATCTTTATTATCGCCATTACCCCCTTACAACAGCCAGCAGTGACTGGAAGAACTGTTTTTTTTTAGTTAGTTAGAAAGCCTTGACAAAAATTTAAGTCAAGTAACAGAAGATGAAGTTCTAGAAATAACATCATCATATACTTCTGGTAAGACTATCTGCTCTTTCCAAGCCTCCTCAGCTGAACTCTCTTCCTCTCGTATGGAATGAATGAATGTGTGAGGACAGGAAATAGGAGTCTCAAAGGGACAACACAATGTCACCTTACAGCAGCTGCTGTTGTCATCACACTAATGCAGGCGCGCTGACCCCTCAACCCCGACAGTTAATGAGGGAGGAGGGGCTCATGCAAGGACGACACTGCGGGTTTGGGGCCGCACACAAAATGACACAAACTATCTTACCTGGAAATCCTTCTCCTCCAGTATGTCTTTCCTCCATTGGACCAGGAAGGCGGCACATACATACAAATGAAAATGTGAGAATCCTTCTGGCTCCGCCTACAAATGCAAAGACAGATTACAATAGGACTGAAGCACGCACCACTCAAGCATGTGAAAACAAATGCTTTCAGTAACAAAGCTGCTCATCTGCCAATCATATTTCAAAACAAGCCAAATTCATAATGCAAGGCAGTATGTTTAGTGTCAGTGTTACTGACTTGGCAGACGTTCTCTACTGTAGTCATAGTTTATATAAAAATTTGCTGAACAAGCTAATACATTATGATTAAAAGGGTCCTATTATGTTCTTTTACAAAGTCTTGATTTTGTTTCTGGGGTGCACTAGGATAGGTTTTCATACTTGGATCATTTCAACGAACAGATCAACTAGAAACATCTTTGCAAGTGTAACTAGTCCTACTCGAGCTCACTCTGGGTGATCCGTCAGTTTACAATTCACATGCAATCTTACAAACATGCAATGGTACACAAGCACACAATGTCTGTGTATTACACAGGGCAACTTTCACAGCACATGAGTCCCTGATGGGAGTATTAGGGGACAGGCTGCTCACTCCATTATCTCTTCATAGAATCTGTCAGCAGAACTATGAGTGGTGAAACTACAGCTAAAACTTTAACATTCGTTGGTCTTAGGAAAGCTGAACAAAGTGGGTTTAGAATCGGGCTGTAATAAAAGCACAACTAAAGCAGCTCAACCACGACTCCCTGCCTATTTTAATGTATTTTGTATATTAATGTATTAAATGAACAAAATCGTGTTTATTTTTAATGTCCTACAGAAGACGTGTTGTAGTCCAAAGCAGACATTTTGTTGTCTGTTCAGAAAAATGTCTGTTGTTAAAGGACTTATAAATATGTGCTATAAATATATTATAGTCATTGTTATATACAAAAGATAAAAACTACTAGAAACTAATGAAAACAGTTGTGAATAAACACTCGCTTTCATTAACAAAACTGTAGAGAAACGTTATGATGTCCCCACTTATTTCACCCACTCCTTTAAGTTTCCTGATGGCAGTGAAATAAAACAATGAAGTTAAAGGGCAGGTCAGAACACGAGGAGCTTTTGTGGGAATAATAGTCACCCTTTCACAGGCCTCATGTCTGCTGAAAGAAGCACGTGTTAGAGGACCGCATGTACTTCTGCTTGTACTGTGATAACCTGCTGAACCGACTCATTCTTCAGCTGAATATGACCAAAGAGTGTGCAGTGCCATTCCTGAACAAACCTATTTCACTCTGGCCGCGGCCACCAACACAAAATCTTTAGTTCTGCAAGAAACAGACAGTTTTTGGTTTTACATCATGCGTGCTGAGGACGCCATGCAAGAAGGAACTTGCAGCAAATTTCCAAGTTTTATGCCATCAAATATTAAGTTTTGTTCGAGATACTTAGCAGAGAGAGAGTGAGAGAGAGAGAGAGAGAGAGAGAGATCAAGAAACAACACAATTTAAGATAGTCACTTGACATGCTGATTAGATGGTGTCTTCCTGTCTAGGTGGGGGGGGGGAGGTGTGGACCAGATGTGAACCACAATGTGGACCAGACTTGCACTGTTAGTAGAAAGTCGGGTTATGTTAAACAGCACCTAAGAAAACAATGTGGTGCAGCTGCTCCAGCTGGAGGGGCCACGAGCTGCAGAGGAGGGAAAATGATCTGCAATGCCAGCCACAGACAGAGTGTCCCAATGAAAATCAATGGACCCAGCAATAAACAGGAAGGACAGGTCTCCCCTTCAAGGGTAAATGTGGCCAATGGAAATCTTCCCAACTGTATCGTGGGTGAGAACGTCCATACACAAACACCAGAGGTGGCAGGAAGTAGTTTGGGGACCGCACACGTTACATCCAGTCCAATTACCCTGCAGTCATTCTCAGTCACCTCGTCAAAGTGGCCACACAAGCGTGAAATGCACTTAATTAGACAGTCAACAGACAGGGCCAGACTGGAAGGGCATCTGCATATGTTCAGCTGTGTGGGGATGAAGTTCTGTCACTAAAATGCACAGCTCTGGCTGTCCTCCACATATTTATCACTGAAAGTATGCTGTCCCAAACCCTGCTGATGTCATGCTCCACTCATTTTAATCTGTTAATTAAAGGAATTAATCTTTGGAAAGAAACACATGGGGATTAGCATTTAGGTGGCATACAGCACGCTCTCCGATATTTTTTCTCATGCAGGAATTTAGTTTGGTTGGTTTGCTTCAGCAGTTGCTGGTAGATTCTAGACTCTGTACTCTAGACTCTGGCTCTTGTACTGCAGGAGGTAGCATCACAAATCTATTGCTGCATGATTGTCTAGGCCTGTGGTCTAGTGAAGGCTTTTGTTTACCTTTAGATGGACTGTAGCTTCTCTTCATTGATCATTTTAATTATTTGGTCTGGCCGTCCCTTTGGGGGATGGGGGGTGTTGATGGGTTTTAATTAATGAGGACAATGTGGTCCCTTCTAGAACGTTCTGATGCACAACCTAGTGACACACTTCAGGTGGGCTGGAAATGAGGACAAAACCATTACAGGATATTTACAGTTTTTTAGGCCACATGTTGAGTTACAGCATGTCAATAACCTTCATACATCCACGGACATATCCTAATATTTCACCTTGATATGTGTCTGGAATTTTTCAGAGTCAACAAACCAACTTCAAATCACTAATTACAAGTTCAAATGCATATCCTGGTAAACTGAGCCTTAAGTTTTAAAAGATTTCTGTGTAAATGATTACAGACTGCATTTGATGGGTGCAGATCTGAGCTACACTGTCATGGTGAAGAGCTGAATGTTTTGGCAGAAGTTTGCAGATATGTGCTGGAAATCACTGAAGTCTCCAGTCAGTTCTTCCATCACAAGATCACTCACAGTCTGAGTTTTGATATTACACATTCTCCTCGTTCATGCAAACACTCTACATTTACCAGCACGTCTGCTGAGATGGAGTAGATCTGACATCGAGCAGCACACACCATTCATATCTGCCCGCACCTCAGCCTCAAGCAAGAGGACAGTGAGCGAGCGAGCAGATGAAATGGAGTGAGTTATGTTTGGGTGATGATTGCCTATTGGTGTAACCTAGCAGCCTTAATCAGAGCGGCAGGGAAGATGACCGTCTGAGGGTATCAAGCTGTGACACGCTCTCTGCTACTGTGCTTTATTACTTTACTAAACCTCTCTCTACCTGCAAGATGCGAGACTCCTGCTGTCAGTGGGCGAAAAAATATCGCCCACTGTCTGAGTGTGTGTGTGTGTGTGTGTGTGTGCAGTCAAATGTCAAAGTGAGAATTCACTCTATACTTTGGCAGTATGTGTATATCTTACGGAGAGTGGCAATAAAACACCTACATGGCAACAAACATGCCACTCATAAGCTGATGAATCAAACCCCTGTGTCAATCGAAAAATCATCCGTTTAAGAATGGATGAGTGAAAAGATGAAAGAAGAAAGTTCTCAAACTGTGTGTGCAGTTCAAGAAGAACTGTTTTCTAACAGTCCATGAATATAAAAATGGGCACCTGAGAGTCTATGCCATGAAGAATCCAGAATCTTGAGCCCCTAGAGCTAGCTGTGGGTAACGCCTGATCCAAAACACGCTTGCATTGATCATGAAAATGATCATGTAAATACATTCATTACTGAGCAGTACTTCAGTAATATAATAGTTTGCTTGGATGTTTCATTTTAGTGTAAAAAATAGAAAACGGCATTATATCATTCAAATGTTTACGTTTTACAGTTATGTTTACGTCTTACAGTTATGTTTACGTTTTACAGTTATGTTTACATTTTACAGTTATGTTTACGTCTTACAGTTATGTTTACGTCTTACAGTTATGTTTACGTCTCACAGTTATGTTTACGTCTCACAGTTATGTTTACGTTTTACAGTTATGTTTACATTTTACAGTTGATTCGCTTGCTTATGTAACTGTAAACAAACTGAAATCACTTCAAATGTTAACACAAACAACGAAAAAGACTTGTTGATGAAAAGATGAATGAATAATAAATGAATCAACATTTACTGTAATCAAGGAGTTTTATTTTCAGGCACCAAACAGCTGAAAAAGGATTCTGAGGACAGAACTGTGTGAGGGTCTGAGGGGTATGACTCTGCCGAGGCTCAAATCTTCCACAACACAGTACTGACAGCTCTATATTTACTGATCCATACAAAAGACTTCAAACATGAACAGAAGACTAATAATGCATCAAGCTGGTAAGCCACCATTTGTCCAGTAGCCCTCAGTACTGGTTTCTTTGCTTTTTATCTTCTAAAAGTGCCCTTCAAACTTAAGTAACACAGAAGTCTGGCCTTTGCTGTCAGGCAAACTTCTGCAGTCCACAGGGGCCCCAAAAAAGTTCGGACTATTTTTAACTTGACTTTTGGCAACACAAATGTAAAACCAAAGGCGACAGGAAGAGTGCTAATTTTACTTTATATAATGGAGAATAAAAGTAGAGAGTCAAAACCCTCTTGAGAACATGCATCATTTGACCACTATCTGCAGTCTTAGCTTGTCTTGTACTGCATCATGATAGAGATGAATATATAGTACGTTTTCAGAAAGCAGGACTAAGTTTCATTCAGTTTGTCCGATGGATTGAATGTATTCCGTCATGCTCATGATGTTTACTGCAGGTTGACTCCTGCTAACAATTTCAGTGTAAATGATGGAGTCCAGGGCAGCTGGTGAGCTGTTGCTCTGTAAGTGACTGTGCAGTGTTGAGAAAGGAGCCAGTGGAGGAGAGGTGATGAAATATTGATGTTCCAGAGGCTGTGCTGCTGACCTGGACCTTGTCTTCTGGGTACCGGCTTTTCTGTGTCAGAAAACATATTCCAATCATTAGGAGAAACCCATGGGACCGGTAAAGGGTTTCAGGTCGCAGGTCCAAATCCCTGTTGGGAAGCTCCTTTCTTCTGTGCCTTGCGGTGAGGTTTAGATCAGGGTTGGCATGGATGAGGAGAAAGAAGGATGGAGCTATAGTTTGGCACGAGTATAGACACTGCACAGGTGTACAGGTAAATGCAGATGCATGAACAGAACAGACGTTTGGTAAAAGACAGAAATGTGTGCCAGATAAACGCCAACTGCAAACCTGGACGGATCTCATTGGTATCCAGAACGGCCTTCAGGAATATGCAGAAAAGAGGAGCTGGAATTGGTTGAATCTAAAGTTTCTTTCCTTGGAGACATGATGTTGCAGATGAGCCTGTCCTAGCAGAAGCTATTTTCTAGCTCATTACAGAGACAAAGACAGGAGCTGGGGGAGTTTTGTTAAACTGTACAGGGCTAATAAACACCCGTGAACAGCAGGTTTGCATCAACCATTGTGAGCGTTCGAGCTTAATCTCTTCATTCACAGCACATCAACAAACTGTTGTGAATCCTCTAAACACCAGCCAGTCTGCAGCAGCCCACAATCCCCAGCCAGCGGAGCCACAGGCAGCATGTACTGCAGGGCAAATGCTAACATGCGTCACAGTTACCCGTAATGATAATTCTCTGCGAATTCCTGCTCTGCAAATGCTTCAAACTGTTCTCCAATCAAAACAGGTTTGAAAAAACTCCAGAAGTTTGTTTGAGATATCTAAAGCTCAACCTAGGGGCCGTCTCACTACAGACAGTCCCCAGATGTGTGACGTGCAGTGAGAAGTGTTAGCACACAGTGTTAAGAGTTTGGTGTTTGCCCTGGGCTTCTAATAAGTCTATATACCCTGCTGAGAGAACCCAACAGACGTCATATGTGAGAAACAGTGGAAGAGAGGAAGACCTCGCTGTGGGCAACACACACATTTATTCTTTTGTATCGTCGACTTCTGTTGACTGTGATCGCTCATGAAACATCCGTATTCACTTTCAGCTGGGCACAGCAGCTCAATTATTGAAGGCCACACTATTGATGTCTTAGAAGGGAGAAAACTACAGAAGCACCTGCTGGGTTACAGGCTGCATCATTAGAAAGCAAAGTTTCACCCATTAAATCAGCATATAGATATTGCTGGAGGTGGATGATACGTTTACACACACACTGGGGAAGTTACCAGAGAAGTAAAGCATCATATTTGGCATTGGGCGCATGTACTGTATAGACCCACAGTAAGGAAAATTATAACCAAAGGGGAGGGTAATTGTAGCAGGATGTCAGGGCCTTTTGTACGCCTCAGTTATACACACACGCAGCAGATGGCTGTGCTGCACTGTCTGTGTGTGTGCAACGAGCACAGAGGGACTATTACTGTTTTCAGGTTCAAGTAGACTAAGACATACTGAAAGTGTAATTGGACTGAGGGGAGGATTCCTCAAACAACACAGAGTTTATGCTTCAGTGCATCAGGAAAACTGCTCTGACTCGATACAGCAAATGTCAGTGCGTAAAAACACTGAAATCTAGTGTGCTGACTACCTAGTGCCCACTATATATTAACACAAGTCCACATTATCTACACAGGGACTAGATCTTGTTAACGATATGTATATGAAATAAAATAAAATGCAGATGCTGAAAGGTCAAGGGGGAAAAGCCACATCTGGTTCTTGAAATACATGAAGACGAGGGAAAGGTGTGTGTGGCTGAAGTTAGCAAAACGACAGAAGTTGGCAAATGGGCTAAACTGCTTTAAGCACCTCACTAAACACTCCAGAATGCTGTAGAGCACACCTCTGGGAAGTGTAGCATAAGCATCATTACACAACCTCAGGTTTGGTGGTTTTACATGCACAGTGTGGCGCAGACGGACACTGACGCTCTGTGCTGGTAGACAACTACTGTAACATCCTCCAGCAAATGACATTAAAACACCTTCAAAGCTCTTTACAGACAAACAAAGTTAAATGTGACTGAAGCAGCAAAACAACTATATCAAAATGAATACATATGCGGCTGTTATTTGTTATTGTTATTTTAACAATTATTTGTTAAGGGAATAAAAATGCACGGCAGAAGCAGGACAGCTGTGAAGACCTTGAGCTTTGATGTAACCCTCACTGCAGAGGTCTTCAGTGAAGCTCCGAGGAACATGAGCGAGCATGTAAAGCAGAAGCGTGACAACAACAAGCAGCAAAATCCGAGAAATTCACAAAGCACTGAGACTGACACAGAAAGCAGCTCAAGGGAAGCTGTTTTCAGAAGCACAGAATATTCATTATTCAGACTCGGCTAATTCAGGCCATCGAGATCTTTAAGGTGAGTCAGTATGACACAGACTGTCAGAGTCAGGAAGGGAGGGAGATAGTGCGAGCAGTCATTTTCAGANACAACAACAAGCAGCAAAATCCGAGAAATTCACAAAGCACTGAGACTGACACAGAAAGCAGCTCAAGGGAAGTTGTTTTCAGAAGCACAGAATATTCATTATTCAGACTCGGCTAATTCAGGCCATCGAGATCTTTAAGGTGAGTCAGTATGACACAGACTGTCAGAGTCAGGGAGGGAGGGAGATAGTGCGAGCAGTCATTTTCAGACTATTTGGTTATGCATTAAACATGCATGAGATGAATTCCATTCTATTCCTGGCGCCTGTTGAGCAATCCACAGCAGGGTCCAAAATCCAGCACTCGGCAAAACACAGAATAAGAATAACTTTAAATTTCCAATCTCACAAACTGAACTTGAGCAGAAAGACCAGCACACAGTGTTCAATAAAATATGATTTTACTTAATATTTAAAATGGAAGTATATCAGTTACACTGCTTTAGTATTTTTGAGCACATTATTTTTAGAAATCTTGCTTGTAATCCAGAAAAGCAAAGCTTTAAAAGTACAGTGTGTAACTTTGTGCCATCAAACAGAATAGCAAAATAAAGCAAGAATTCCCATGAAACACAAATTAATTAAAATAATGAATGTAACACGAGCAGAATTAATTTGTGTAAACTGTGAAACTGAGTGTCTTTAAACAGGAATGACAAGACAAGGTTTATATATTGCTCTGTCATGTATAATGCAATTATTCAAGAAACAACGGTTTAATAACGAGCTGTAAGAATTCATCTGGGGCAGCCCTCACAGTGCACAAACATGTCCATTAACCTAAAGAGAATAATGTTTAGATGATGCCACAGTATTTACACTTTTCAGAAATTCAGAGTACAAATGAAGTACTTCTGTTAGTAAACAATTCACTTTCAAACTACATCTATAACTTTTCACTCGGGCAGCCTGAAAACTACAGGAAATCACATCTGAGACAGTTTCCATGAGCACTTTCCATTTGAAGTCAGACAAGAAGACCTCCTGACGCCCTTCATCCAACACATCCTTCAAACCAGAGTTCAAAGACCACTGAGCTGGCCTCACTTCTTTTTGAGCGGCCGTTTTCAGGTGCGCTCACGGCCCTGACAGCTGGGCTTTCATAGCTTCTGGCCAAACATGAGTGAAATGGCCCTCTGATTTGTACGAGAGGCAGATGGAAGAGTGATAAAGGGTTTTGGCTGAGGTAACTGAAGGTTATGATGCCATGACCACTATGACAGTATCAGGTCAGTGCACAAGTTTACATACTGGAAATGTCACATGTTGAATTCCGCAGAGGGGCACACATCAGCTTTCATTTCAAAGACAGATGAGCTGATTTCACTTGTCTATGAAAACAACACTGTTTGCATATGTACAAAGTCATCCAAAGTTTCAAGAAAAAGAATCCAGAAAACATTACCAATAGCTGTCAACTATGAAAAAGTTTTAGAGCACTAAAAGCACTGTTGTCTGTTATCATTACTAACACTCAAAGCGACCATCTGAAGCATCACTTAGACACTAAAATGATCACAAAACTACAAAGTAACAAAGACAGAGACGCACTATCTGCAGGTCATGTGATCTACTGGAAATTAAATGATGAAAAGAACATTGTAATTTTTTACTCTAATAGAATTAAACTACATTTTGCTCAAAACACGAAGCCTTCTTTTAGAAATGTCAAAATTACACATTACTAAATGTGAAACAAATTTATTGTTTAAGTGTAATGTACAGTAGTTGCAATATAGCACTGCCTTTAATTTACGGTTTATGAAATTTAATTTAAATGATTTGAAATGGAAGAATGGAAGAAAGAACAGAATCAAATGCGAATTACCACAAAGCGTAATTGGAATTAAGGTAAAATGTAAATTGAAGTAATAAATGAAGTAAATGAAGTCAATCATTATGCATTTTTTTAAACGATAAATGATAATAGTTTTAAATGTGTGCTTGTGTTAATGCGTGTTGATGGCATTTATTGTTGAGTCACAGCTGGCTCCTCTTGCTGTTGTTTTCACAGTTCACGATCAATATCAGACAGCAACTGTGAGAACTCAAGAGTGCACCCAATCATAACCTGACAAAAACTGAGACCTTCCACAATCAAAGCAAGCCATCAAAGGAAGTTATGCTTTCTCTAAATCATTTGAATGCATGATATTTTCTCTGCACCCTCACGGCTTCTCTTTGATCTCTGAGGCGATCAATAGTGTACATTAAACAATATCCTGCAGTTATTGACTTGTTCCTGGCCTAACAAGTGAGTGTGTCTTTGTGGGTCTCTCCTCTCTTATGTACACGTGCTTATGTATGCTGTCAGAGAAGCTAGTGTCCCGTCTCCCACGAGTGTGAACCGTCCATTATCAATGATTATTATCTGTTTAAAATCCAAATCAGTGAAACACAATAGAGACAGTCAGCTGATTTAAAACATCTCTCTGGGCTGAAGAGATGGAAGAAAACAGACATTTACAGCAGTGGGCGTCTGTTGTTGACAGGAAGCAGAAATCCTCTTGAGACAAAGAAACTCTTAAACGGCAGATTTCAAAATTTATTCAAAGTGAGAATGAAGCATCATTTCAGAATATTTAGAGCTGAGTGCAGGGAAACGTTCAGCCCGCCGCAATCACTGCATCTGCAGTGTGGGGGAACGGCTGCGAGGCTGCTGGAAGTGTTGGGTTAGATGTCAGCAGCACTTCTGAGGTTCCTCGCTGTGCTAAATCTTTCTCATTGCTTCATTCTTTTGACGGCTGCTTTTTAAATCTAACATTCGACAGCTATAAAATGGTGACCCGCCTCCAGAAATGACAGATGCTGTAAGAGCAGGTACACTTCATTGTGTTCTTCAATGACGGACATTCGGAGGGTGGGTGTATGGAAATTATCTTTAATTCTAACTTCTCTTTCCGTCACAGTAATTGTGATACGTAAGACACAAATAGATTTTATAATAAAAAGTCATTTTTAAAACTTCAGAGTACTCTGGTCCTCAGCAGGGAAATGTAACTAGTCTCATACTATTTAACATAGTTTGCTGTTGTTTTAAAATTATAAATACTAATTAAATCTCACTATATTCAGTGTCGTTTTAAAACAGTGACGTTCAAATACTCAAAATGACTTAGTGACCAATAAATCTTTCTTTGTGTTTATTTCTTGTGTATTTTATGATATAATAAAATCTCAATTTCCTCACTCTGAGACACCTTAGGGAATACAATATGCAGAAAACTTTCTGGAAAACGATCATCCACCAATAAAGAAGAAGATTTAAAGTGAAGCACTGAAATGAAACGCAATGAAAAACTGTCTGTATGACTATACTGGCAAAACAACAAAGCTACTTTTGGTGTTTTTTGACGGCCTCCTTTACTATCCATTTCACAAACATTCTGTTAGCAAACTAGAAATAATCCACACACACAACAAGAGTTTTCTTTTAAGACAACACACACCTGATACGTGTCCCACAGGCGAATAGTACAGCGCAGAGGAAGTTCCCTCATCAGCAGGTTGTTCATCCACCGGAAAGCAAACTGCAAATACTCCACCTCATACTGCTGCATGTGCCGATGAAGCGCCTCTGCTCAGAACACAGAAAGAAAAACACAATGAATGTCCATCATCTTCTTCATCCATCACAAGCAATTACAGCATCATCAAAGTGTCATCAGATCCTCAGATCAAGCCTGAACAGAAGATGTACATACACACCACTGAAGCATCACATCAGTAACAGCCGTCATTTTCTCTTGTCACACACATACATGAGACAGTTCATCAGTGACAGCCCACCAGGCATTAGACACAACACCCTCATAAAGCCATAAAGCATTTCTCTGTCCACGCCGTCATGTGCTGGGCGCTGTCATGTAAGCATGAGGTAATTACTCAGCTGTCAGCCCAGCGTCTCGCCGTGTTACGTTTGAGAGGAAATGGTGGAATTATTAATGTAGCATCTCTCTAATCAACACGGACGTGCTGCTGATGGTCAACATGTGACACGCATGACTCTGTGTTCTGTGCAAATACAATGAAGAAGTCTTCATTCGCCGCCTCACAAAGACGACATCACGTGATCATGTGATCAGCAGTTGTGTGGCTCTTGAAGCACCTTGATCTATTTACATAAATATCAAGATATATATCGATTATTGTCAGAAAGCTGAAAAATATGTCACGCACACGCACTGAAGATCAGCTTCAAATCTCACTTCTCTTGACGGAGTCATTTTCACATCCAGCTCTCTCTGAATAAACAGCTCGGCCTCGTTAACACTGAATACTTCTCACCAACAAGACCTGTAGACGACAGACTGACAAAACAAACAATTTCACTTACAGCTGCAAATCGAAAAATCTTTCTTCATTTAACCCAATTAGCTGAAAACTATGTAAACTGTGAAGGACCATTTTTACATCCACTGTTAAGATCGTGTGTAAGCAGATTTTGGCTGTGCACTTTCTCCACCTATAATGCAGCACAACACGCAGGTTGCGAGGGCGGTGGCGACAGGCAGGGGTCAGAGGTCGCAGAAAGACAAGTGAGCTGTTTGCCACGATTCTGCTGAGCAATGGACTTCTGCTCGACTTCTGCCCCCGCCCATCTATCCCATAATTACATCTGCACTGACCCTCTCTCGTCCTGCCCGCATTTCCAGCACAAACCCGCCTAGACATCATGTGAGAAAAAGAGGGTCTACAGCACTATGAAGAACTTCTGGTATGCTATGTGTATTGAGACTGTTTTACTACCTGCTGACTGAAGAAAACAGTAAAACCTCCGAACACTGATGAGCTGCTGTGAAAAACTGAACACACATGAATATTTTCATTTTTATTATTCATATGTCCTAAAGGTTGTGGTTTGTTTACTCACTAAAGCCATGTTTTTTTTTATCAGAAATAGCATATGGTGAGTGTTAGTTCTGGACTCTGAGAGTTGCGGTGAGCTCTGCATACTGCCGCTCAGATCAGCTAGGCAGGTATTTTCACACACTGTTATGTGTGTTTGTAAGGATTGTTTCAGTGTGAGTGAATTTAAACACAGACCTGGAGATGTGACCGCTGACAGAGCACCCGTCACTGTGCTGTCACTCTCTCTGGATTGTACACATGATATTTATCATCATTGCAGAAACTACTTCCTGTGCTTATTTATGAGGCATAAGTCAAGTGCCCGAGATCAACATTTAAAGACAGATTCGCATACACTGCACCTAATCTGACTACATGAGTCATCGCACTGACTGAAGATGTAAACGTGAGGTGCAGTCAATAGAAACAGGCAGATACAGCACACAGTTATCAGTGACTTAAGCAGTACATGAATATATGCACATGGAAGCAGAACTGCTGGGTTCTTTGTTTGACATCATCATCTCTTCTGCTCTTTCTGTAAAGTTTCTGCCCACTTTCATGTGGAAATAAACTGGAGAGTTTTTGTAATGTGACATCACCGTGAACATTCAGTTTGTAATCTGAGGGATTTTTAATATCTAGTTTAACATGCATCATACTGAATCATTGTGCACATGATTTGCAGTGAAGACAGACGGTAAAAACAGCCAGTGAAGCAATGTGTCTTGTATTAAATATATACTGTATAATATACTAAAATGTGTAAATAAATCATTATAATGATACATTGTAATTATGCAATTAATAATGTTTTGCCCCTTTCCACTCTATGCCCTTAATTTGACGAGAACCGCAGGATCAAATTTAAAAGCACCCTGAAACTGTATCTGTGCAAATAATTGACGAAAATAATGCAAATGAAAATGAAAATAATGTTTTTACGACGTGTTTTATTATTATTCCTTGTTTTTTATGTAAAAAAATGTAACCTTGTAAAAGCACCATATGATTAAAATTGAATTGAATTGAATGAGAAGCAGTCCGTCCACTGACAGACGTGGATATTTATACTGTAAATGTAGAATCTCTGTTGGGAGATTTCTACTGCCGCATCGCACCAAAACATTCAACCAATTTCAGAAGAATAGGAAATTGTGCATGAAAGAGCTGCCAAAGAAATCAAAGACATTAAAATATCCAACAGGAAATATGAGAGAAATCAGACAGACTTGCTTCATATCAGTTTAGATTTTCCTCAAAGTCCTCTTTGGGTCAGAAGGGGGAATTTGATGATAAAATGTTTTGAGGAAAATACTTATAAGCATGTGTTGTATAAAAGTGTTTTTCTGACTTTCTAAGGTGCCTCTGTTCTGTCGCTGACATGTTAAAGTGTGTTTTCTAACCTTATATGATTTGTGTGCAAAAACCCACAGTGTGTCCTCATTTACATAAATAAATTCACCTTGAGCAATTTGCATGCTGATGAAGCTCAATATATTCATACAAACAGACGAGATAAGAGAAACACTGTTCACGTTCTGAGCTCTTCTGATGAACAGAACTGTTTTAGCGTTAAACGACTCTTATAAGCCATCGTCTAATACACCTGCTAATTACTACAAGCTCTCGAACGAACTGCAAACGTATGTTGACAATAGTGTGTTTGGATTGCTAATCAGAAAGAAGTGCAGAATAGAGAGAGACAGAAAGAGATTTGCTACACACATCGTCAATCCAGTACTAGTGCCATCTCTGCTAAAATCAACCACATGACTTATTCAATATAACATGTTTAAATCAACAACATGATGCATTTCATGCTAGAAACCTGGAGGACATTATTAAGCTATATCTAGAGATTCTTTTTTGTTTAAAGAAATGTCTTCGCAACCACCAGAATTGTAAAATAATTAGCTCAAGTGCTTTTTTCATATTTTTATGATATGCTGGGAGAAAACTGTAAGATTTTCCTCTGAACGTGTGAAAGTCTGGGAAGCAGTCAATGTATTTGAATGTTTGGGGGTGAATAATGCCACAATGAACAATGAGTTTCTTTCTCTCTTCTACCTATAAGGTGTCTTCTTGCTTTTGCCATATCCTCGTTTCTCTAGCAGTCCAGCAGCTTGGTTTATTAATTTTAATTGTGAGCACACTCTTATTTCCATGCCAGTTTGAAGGTGTTGAAAAATGAAGGTGTTGCTGGGGGCAATTAATCTTTAGCTGGTCAGGAGTGTCGGCAGTGGTCATCCATCACAGAACTCATGGATGGGCAACATCAGCAACTGCTCAGTCTTGTGTAGCCAGTCTTTTGTATTGGCATAAAGTCCACAACAAAGATTAATCTGATGAAGACCAGCCCATTTACATAGGCAAAGAGCTGACTGACACGTAAACACTAAAAGCCCATTGTTGTGACCTGGTACCTCAAACAGACAACTTTGGACAATAATAAACCTTTGCACCCTGACTCATAGAAATTACATAAAGCTGACCAATCAGGTTGGAGCTTATGATTTTAGAAAGCCATTTTTGTGTGCAATTTAAACCAAATGTTGCTGTGATGTCACAAGCGGAGTCTTGTGCTTATAGGGGCTTTCTCACACACAAACTGAGTCACTGGTGTATTCCAGTTTTAGTCACTTTTCTGTTATGGACAAAACTGCTCTGGTTTTTAAGATTATTCAACTGGATTTGTCTTTTCTGTCAGAACCAGTATGTTTAATATTTATTTTGTAATTCAGAGTTATTTACTTGAAGATCAGTCAAACTATTTTAAACTCATCTTAAATCTTTAACATTAAAAAACAGAACCCTGTCACATCGTAATGGTTGAAGTTTTCTTCAGACCTGGCGAGAACTGTGGGTGAAAATCCACAGATGAAGGTGATTCACCACACCCTGTGATTATGAGACCAGCAAGGGGAAATGGCCATATCCTGAAGGTGCTTCTGGTGTGGAAATCCTATAAAAGTGCTTGCGGCTCTTCTGAAAAGCAGAGAGATAATTAAAGCCCAAGATCAGTGTGTGGTGAGGAAACAGACAGGCTGCTTATGGTCTGATGGTGACAGAAAAGAGAAATCAATGTAGCTGTTTGAAAGCTTGATCTGGTACAATGACTGACAAACCTGGCGATTAGATTTTTTTTGACAGGGCAAAAGAAAATCAAGACAGACAAACAGATATCTTCATATTCAACACTGCAGTACAGAAGAGCCGAGCTCGACATAAACGACTCATGACAGAAAGCATGAGGTTGGCCATTAAAGCACATCCACATCTGAGTCATACAACCACTGCAGGCAAAAATAAGATTCATATACACAAATCAGGCAGGCTGGTGTTATTTGCTCTGTTCCACAACTGTGTGTACTGCCTAAAGAGGCATAAACATGTGCTTGATGATAAAGGCTGAGGGGAAGACAGCGTATTCTGCCTCCTGAGACACTTTACAGCCAGATTATACATGACATTACATGTGACATTACATGTATGATTTATGAAGAAATCAATCCCAAAATGCATACATTTGTATAAATCATATACACATACATACATACCGCCAAGAAGGACGAACCACATGTGGACGCAAGAGGAAGCTGTCTGAAAGGGATGTCCGGGTGCTAACCCGGATTGTATCCAAGAAACATAAAAGCATAAGACCACATAAAACTCACTGCAGAATTAAATGTGCACCTCAACTCTCC
>JAZGTJ010003839.1:5675-31129 GCA_036877575.1 Botia almorhae
GCCAAGCGGCCATGAGGAAAGTTGCCGTGAGGTGCCTTCACCGCTTCCCAGGAGGTGGTGAAGGCACCGCTCCTTCCCCCGGTGGAGGGCCGGGCGGAGAATCTTTTGTTCACTTTTGCACCCACATTTTCACGCAAAGAGCAGTTTCCTTGCCCTCTGGGCCATGCTGGATGTCGCCCCCCTGTGAGCAGCGTGTCTCCTCACGGCCGGGCTTCTCCATCGCAGGGGCAGGTGCGGGTGTGTCAGCCGGGCACTCCCCCTCTTCTCTCACCCCCTGCCCCCTCTGGGCTGGTGGTTCAGCCTCCTCGCAGGCTCGAGCCCGGCCCCAACCCTTCTCCAGGCATGTCTCTCGCTCCTCTGGTGCCGCTCGTACGGTATCTGGGCTCCTGGTTGGACCTTCCCAGACCGTCCAAGTTGGCTCCTCAGGACGATCAGACTCTACGCGATTCAGTTCGCCAGGCACCCCCCCAGGTTCTGTGGCACCCGGCCCACTTCGGTGGCAGCCAGCGATGCCGCGGCCCTGCGCGCAGAGATTGCAGATTTACCCCGACACAGACCCTTCCTACGGTTCTCGGTCGGGGGGCGGGCATACCAGTACAAGGTCCTCCCCTTTGGGCTGTCTTTAAAGGATTAGTTCACTTTTAAATGAACATTTCCTTATATTTCACTCACCCCCATGTGATTCAAGACGAAGAATTCTTTCTTAAGTAATTTGAGCAAAAACATATTTTGATTTTAATAATGCAAATGTTTAAAAATTACTTAAGATTAATAAATGTTGTACAAGTGTTGTATATTCGTGTGTTGATGTTAAATAATGAAACTTTATGTTAAAGTGTTATAGAAATATTGATAATCAAAATGATACTATACTCTTCACTGAAATTTTTCCCCATCTTATTTTTCAGACGTTTTATTGGAATAAATCCAGAAAAGGGGACCAAGGCTACACGGGGCAAATTGACATCCAAAAAATCTGGGAAAAAAGGTTGCTTCAAAACAATTGGTGGGCTGGTGTTTTATTTTTCTAAACTGATTTTTTTTTTTGTTTAAAGTTGCTAGGACTTGTTAGCTTGTTTAGAGAGTGTAATTTTGTCAATTATTTGAAGTTGTTTTAGTGAAACTGTTTTTTTGCTGAAGCCCCATTTTAAGATTTGCAGTCATTGCTGCATTGTGTATTATTGATTTTAAATTTGTTTGCTTTTTCTTAGGCCAACTATTTTGATTGGTTGATAGGTGCAATTTTTTTGCCTGTTTAATGGCATACTGTACAAAAAAATACAGCTCAATTTATTTTGTGTTTTAACAGAATAAGAAAAGTCCGTAACTTGTCTTTATATGTTGTTTTTCCAAAGAAAAATATAAAATGGAGGGTTATAATAGCATTAAAAATCTATTGTGACGAGCCTCTTCGGGCTGATCAGCGTCGCCCTGGCAACCAACACGCCGCACATGCACGCCCTCATCACCAGCTGATCAGTCACGGCTGCACCTCATCAGCGCGCGGCGTTAAAAGCCGCCGACGCCCGCGCTAAAGACAAGTTTGATCTCGACGTGAATATGCTGACACTAAGCACGCCTGGACACGCTCTTTCACCGCACAAGGAGCGCACAGAGCACCAGCCACGCCCACTTCACCGTTTTCTGCACATTATTCAACTTTTCATTGTAATAAACCCACCCTCCGGGGCTTTATCACTCAGCCTGCCTTGTCTTGTGATTCTTCACCCGTGACACTATATTAAGGGGTTTAGATTGGTATGTAATTTAACAGTTATACACTGCTAAATAACAGTTGTATGCTGTAGCTAACCAAACCAGTTCCATGCTGTTAATTTCAACAACAGTAATGCACCATAATTTTACAGTATAATGCTGGCAACCACAGCTGCGAGTAGTTTACCCTTTTTTTAGTTTTTTTTTTTTACAGTGTAAGGTGATGCATTGCATGCCATACGAATGGTATTTTGGGGATCATAGTGTGTCAAGACATTTTGTGACACCAATTGTTCTTTTGCCTTTTTGAATGCAGTGTCACATTCAGCAATCCACTGCCAATGGTTTATTTTACACATTGTTGAATCAAAGGATTCATTAGAAATCTCTCAGAATAGTTTAACAGGCCTAGAAACGATCTTGGATGTGTGATGTTGGCTGGTCTTGGGGCATTCACAATTGCAGTAGGTTTATTGTGTAGACCTTCACCATCAACCTGTGTAAATGTTTTCCAGGTTTTCTTAGCTTTAGTTTGCTCGATGACCAGAATGTCATCCAGGGAATAATGGATATTTGGTACACCTTGTAATACCTGGCCCATAGTTCTCTGGAACATAGCTGGCATCAAAGCGATTCCAAAAGGCAGGCGGTTATACTGAAATAGATCTTTTTGGGTAGAAACGTCCTGGTTACATATGCACAAATGAGCATCAGCCGGAAAGGAAAGAGCCAATCAGCATTGGGCAAGAGAGCTGCGTGCCGGGTCACGCCTACCCGGAAGCGGGTGTATAAAGCTGGCCGGCGCTCGCTTTCATTCAGGTTAATGCTGAGGAGCCGAGATGTGTCCCGGTCAATCAGCGGTAAAACAAGCTTGCGGCAGGGGGACGTAACATCCCCGTTCCCTCCTTCAGGGAACAGGGGTTACATATGTAACCAGGATGTTCCCTTTTAGCCAGTCACGTTCGACGTTAAATCAACGGACTGACTTACGGGGTCCCTGTGGAAAACGCTGCAAGCTGACCCATGTTACGGGCTAGGAATGTCAGTACGGGCAGGCAAAGCTTGCCTCTGTGAAACAGTTCCCCTGCCTCCGTAACCTTTCCAGCGCCCAGTCGGGTGCGGAGCCCGGATTGTTTCTATCTCCCCCAGGAGAAGGTACCTCGGTGCACAGGTATCCTTCCTCTCGCGGTATAGCCACGAAAAACACTGGGGAAAAATGCCTGTTCCAGGGGAAAGGCGTTGCGGAGACCACACCCCGCTAAAAGGAGGTTATGTGTGGAGATGAGGTATAGACTGACCCGGCAGTACTAACTATGGAAAATGTCTCTGTGCAGGTCCTACCTACTGGGACGGCTCACTGCCCACAGAGACTGGCAGCCGTACGGTGCCAAGGGAAAGACACGGGTTCACCAATAGGGAAGCAGACAGAGCTGATCAGAGCGTCCGAAGCTCTGAGTGCGGTCCACGTAAATGCGCAAGGCGCAATGGGACAAAGCAAGGAAAGGGCTGGGTCTGCCTCCTCCGCAGCGCTTGCAGGTTCACCACCTGATCCTTGGAAGGCATGGTGGGAACCTTGGGCACGTAGCCAGGCCTGGGTCTCAAGAGAATGTGAGAGTAGACAGGCCCGAATTCTAGGCACGAATCACCAACTGACAACGCCTGCAGGTCCCCCACCCTCTTGATAGAGGCGAGCGTGGTCAGGAGCGCTGTCTTGAGAGACAGACTCAGCGACTCGACTGACTCAGCGGCTCGACAGGGGCTGCCCGTAGCCCCAAGAGGACTATGGGAAGATCCCAAGAGGGAGAGAAGAGTGCCTCGAGGTGGTTCAGCCTCCGGGCGCCCCGCAGGAACCTGATGACCAACTCGTGCTTCCCTAAATACTTATCTTCTACTGATTAGATTAGATTAGATTCAACTTTATTGTCATTACACATGTACAGGGTACAGGGTAACAAAATGCAGTTTAGCATCTAATCAGAAGTGCAAATAGCAGAAAGTGCAATATACAGAGTGTGCCATGTTATGAATTATGTACAATAAATAAATTAAGGGCATAACTGCCCTTAATGATAGATGTTCTATGAGGATATATAAGAATATACAGGTGTGAATAAATATAGATGTTACAATATACAGATGTGCTATGGGTAAATATGCAGATATGAATAAATATATAGATGTACAAATATACAGATGAGGTAAATATACAGATGTGTGTATATAAATCTATATACAGATGTAAGGATGTGTAGCGAAGCATGTGTTTGTATGGAGAATGTTATTGGCAGAGATGAAGGGAAGGAGGAGTGGTGTAGGTTTTGTGTGTGTGTGGGTGAGAAGGAAAGGTTTAGTGGGAGACAGAGTTCAGAAGGGTGACAGCTGTGGGGTAGAAGCTGTTCCTAAACCTGCTGGTTTTTGTCTGGAGGCTCCTGAAGCGCCTTCTGGAGGGGAGGAGCTGGAAGAGTCCATAGGCAGGATGAGAGAAGTCATTAAGAATGCTGCGCGCCCGGCGTAGACATCTATTCGTATGGATGTCCTCAATGGCAGAAAGTGGAGTCCCTGTGATGCGTTGGGCAGTCTTCACTACCAGCTGCAGTGCCTTGCGGTCAGCGACAGAGCAGTTCCCATACCAGACTGTGATACAGTTGGTCAGGATGCTGTCTACCGCACAGCGGTAGAAGTTACCCAGTGTGTCACCAGACAGGTGGTTCTTCTTCAGTGTCCTCAAGAAGAAGAGGCGCTGATGGGCTTCTTGACCAGGCTGTGGGTGTTGATTGACCAGGACAGGTTTTCGAAGATGTGGGTCCCCAGGAATTTGAAGCTGGAGACATGTTCGATTGCCATGTCATTGATGTGGGGTCATGAGTGATGTGGGGTCATGAGTGTTACCTTTCTCCTTCCTGAAGTCCACAATAATCTCCTGAAGCCCACAATAATCTGAAGTCAATTAACAGCATTCTTGCATATGTGTTTTTGTTGTCTAGGTGTGGGAGTACACAGTGCAGCGCCGTGGATACAGCATCTTCTGTACTATTGCTTCGGTAAGCAAATTGGTGAGGATCCAGTGTGGGCAGCAGGCATTTTTTGAGGTGTGCCAGGACAAGTCGTTGAAGCACTTCATAACTATAGGCGTGAGTGCAACAGGGCGGTAGTCGTTCATGTACGTTGGTGATGAATGTTTCGGCACTGGGACTATGGAGGTGGTCTTGAAGCTCACTGGTACTGTTGCCTGGGCAAGGGACAGGTTRAAGWTGTCCGTAAAGACCCCTCTGAGCTGCTCAGCACATGCTCTAAGAACACGTCCAGGAATGCCGTCAGGACCAGCAGCCTTACGGGTGTTGATATGGCTCAGTGCGTTATGGATGTCTGTGGGGGTGAATGTTAAGCTGTGTAGATCTTCAGAGGGTAGAGTTTTAGCAGTCTTTTCCTTGATGTCATTGTCAAAACGAGCATAAAAGTAATTTAGCTCATTAAGGAAGAACACATACATGGTTGTCTGTGTGGAGTTGCTGGGTTTGTAGTCGAAATGACCTGTATGCCCTGCCACATGCGTCGGGGGTCGGAGTTAACAAAGTGTTCCTCCACCTTCAGCCTGTAGCTGTGCTTTGCTTTCTTGATGCCCTTCTTCAGGTCTTCCCTGGATGTACTGTAGGCCTGTGTGTCATCTGATCTGAAGGCATTGTTACGTGCCTTTAGCAGAAGCCGCACTTACTTGTTCATCCATGGCTTCTGATTTGGGTATGTGGTGATCTTTTTCTCTGTGGTAACACTGTCAATTGTGGTGTTGATATGTTCCAGTATGTATACAAGTCATATGTTCAGAGTGCGTATACAAGTCAATGTTTATGTGAGAGCCACAGGTAGCCTGAGAGGCAAATGAACTCCATTCTGTGTCTTTGAACCTGTCCTGGAGTACAGAATCTGCCCCCACCGGTGCCCCAGCCCAACTTGGAGGCATCTGTTGTCATAACAACATGCCTAGACACTTGTTCTAAGGGCACCCCGGCCCGTAGAAAGGCAAGGTCTGACAAAGGGCTGAAAGTTTGGCGGCCTGACTGTGTGATAGTCACCCAGTGTGTGCCATGGTGCCATGCCCACCTCGGGACTCGGTTGTGTAGCCGAGCGGAGTGACCGCAGCCGTGGATGCCATATGCCCCAGGAGCCTCTGAAAGAGTTTCAGTGGGACCACTGTCTTGGTGCTAAACTTGTTCAGGCAACGCAGCAGTGACTGTGCACGCTCGTTGGAGAGGCGCGCCACCATAGTGGCCGAGTCCAGCTCCATACCAAGAAAAGAGATGCTCTGTGTTGGGGAGAGCTTGCTCTTTTCCCAGTTGACCTGAAGCCCTAGATGGCTGTGGTGCCGGAGCACCAGGTCCCTGTGTTCGCACAACTGCTCTCGAGAGTGGGCCAGAATGAGCCAGTCGTAGAAACAGTTGAGGATGCGAACATCCACTTCTCATAATGGGGCAATGGCGGCCTCCTTGTACTGGTATGCCCGACCGCAATCCGAAGGAAAGAATCGAGACGTGGAAGTATGCGTCCTTCAGGTCGATCACTGCGAACCAATCGTTGGCACGAACGCATGAGAAAATGCGCTTCTACGTGAGCATCTTGAAGGGTGGCTTGTGCAGGGACTGATTCAAGACATGCAGGTCCAAGATTGGCCGCAGCCCACCTCCTTTCTTGGGCACGATGAAGTATAGGCTGTAGAACCCAGACGTCATCTCGGCTGGAGGGACATGCTCTATTGTGTCCTTTGACAGGAGGACCGCAATCTCCGCTCACAGGACCGCAGCATCAGACCGCCACAGAGGTGGACTGGATGCCGGGGGAGGGGGGTGCTTGTCCCACAGCACGGCAAGCCTTGGCAGAGAGTGCTGCCGTGGTCTTACCGGCTCGGGACGGGAGACGGGGCCAGTCCCGCCTGCTGGCAGCATTTTGCGGGCACAGGTGCACCGCAACTGAACGCTCCACCTGAGGGATCTCCACGTACCCCTTGGCAGCCCCCCCCATCGAGGGTCGTGAGAGCAGAGGGGAAGTGGCTTCGGGCAGAAAAAGGTGCCTTCCACGACTTCTGTACCTCTGTGTGCACCTCCGGGAAGAAAGGCACTGGGGCGGGACAGGAATGAGCTTCCTGAGTGGCTCCCAGGAACCAATCTTCCAGCTGCGAGCGCTCTAGACTGGGTGGAGGATTCAAGTCCAAACGCAGCAGAACACTGGCCAGATTCTGGCGAAGACGTGACAAAGGTGCAGAGTGAATGCGATGCGAAAATCAAACGTGACTGACTGAAAGGGAACTATGAGATATTTCCTGGATTATTCATCAACACTCATCTGAAGGTAAGCATGTAGTAGCATAGTTGACAATACCCTAATTTTAATGAGCCGGTTCAGCTTTGCCTCTACTTTTGAACAAAGAGAGTATAGAACAACTCTGGGCTGACAAAACTTTGGTTTGTGTTTAGGTTTCAGAGGTATTGTGTCAAGTCTTGACTATTGCAATGCCCTACATGGTGGCTGCCCTGCAGGATTAATACAAAAACTCCAGCTGGTTCAAAATGCAGCAGCCAGAGTTCTTATGAGAACGAACAAGTATGACCATATTAGCCCAGTTTTGTCAACATTGGCTACCTAACAAGCATCGTATAAACTTAAAGATTTAGCTGATTACTTACAAAGCCCTGAGGGCTCCCTCAATACCTAAGCAAGCTCCTTTCTTATTACAGTCCTTCGCGTTCAAATTATTCACGTTCAGACTAAAGATCCACCTCTTTAATCTAACCTACAGATTATTATTAAAATCACTTAAGGGATTTTTAGGCTGCATTAATTGAGTAAACCGGAACCGTGACTCTTCCTAAAAGAACAGATGTGCTAGCTCCACACTAAGTCTGTCTGTCTTTCATTCCCCAAGGTCCTGTAGTCAGCTGGATCTGGACTTTATCCAGACCAAATGGTGGGGGACAGGATGGTACGACTCCTGAGACAGATCATCAGGATTTGATGGACTTCTTTAGTAAACTTACTATTATCTACATGCCTACCTCCAGCCAAGTTAGTTTTTATATTTTGTTTCCTGCCTAGTCACAGCAGTGTGATGCTATTAGTAACAATATGCTTCTGTTGGTAACATTTCTCAGTGTCTGACATATTGTCAAATCAAATTAGACCCGACAGTCTTAAATCAATAACTAATTATAAATCATTATAATCAACTCTGTTCATATCCAAAGTTACAAAGTTACAAATTGCAGTAATCCAAAGTTACAAATTGCAGTTTTAACGTGTCAGAGGAAAATTGGCCCTCCCGATTTAGCCTGGTTTCTCCCAAGGTTTTTTTTATCTGTCTATACATCATTGGAGCTTTGGTTCCTTGCCACTGTCGCCCTGTTTGCTTGCTTACTGGAAGACTGTTGACATGTACCATAGCTTAGGGTTTTGTAAATAGTTAATAAGTTTGCTTCTAGCAAAATTATATAATAACAGTCCACTTCTATAAAAGAAATTGTCCACTTCTATAAAAGAAATTCCTTCATCTCCAATTCTCTTTCATTCTCCTTCATTGTGTAATTTTCAGTATTTTTATTATATTTTGTATATTCTATTATATTTTGTTATTTTATATATTTTGTGTATGTATATATTTTAGTTTTGTGTGTTGTGTGTATTTTATGGTACTGTTGCAAATCTTATGCCCTGTCCCATAAGATGTTATCTTTTTATATGTTTTTATATATTTCCATGCAAGTTGGAACGGCATTATCTTGCTTAATATGATTTTGCAGTTTTATTGGTTCAGTCAAACCTTTAATTATAAACCTTCTATAAACCTAGTATGCCTAATTAGTTTTATTAATATGCATCTCACATATTATTTGCAATAATACCATATATTCTGTGTTGAACATGTCTGACATTTGTTCTGTGTTTTATTATTATTATTTTATTATTATTATTCTTAGGGAGGCAAATTTCATTGTTTCTCTTCTGCCTTCTTTGGACACACTGCCTTTGGATCAAAGCATTAGGCTGTCAGCACCTCAGGCATCTGTACAAGAATAATATTATTATTCATTCCACTTTCTGCCATATCCCCCTGCAGGACATATAATGGGAGGACAGCTGTCTGCTATCCCCTTTTTACATGCATGTCAATTCAGGATGTAATGTCTGTCTAGTGTATGTTTGAAGGACAATATCAGTATCAGATCAATGAGACTGCTGCACCAGTGTCTAGTTCCATTTATAGCAAAATACCCTCAACTCCAGGTTTCACAATTATACTGTACTGCAATACCTTATACAGAACTAAATCAGCGCCTGTGTCATAACCTGTGTCTGTATTAAGGTGATGTACATTTCCTTTTTTAACATTTCCTTTCTGTGTTGGAACTTGTATTGACTGTGCAGCTTTTACTGTATTCCCACTCTTGGTTTTGAATCATTTCTCTACCTGCAAACGTGACTGATATGGCCTTTCTTACCACATGTATTACAATTTTTGCTAATCCCGTAAGCACTGCGATGTACTGTGTCACTGACTCACTTTCCTCCAGATTCCGTCTGAGAAAACAAAAACACTCTGTAATCTGTAAATTTCCCCCCCGATCACACTGAGTAGTACAGGCACTTTCTTAGCAGCAGCGATGCTGTTAACCTCTACAAAGTGGTCAAATCTTTTAATGTAGGTTGTCCACAGTTCAAAGCTTTCATCAAATGCTTCCATATGACCCATAACTGACGCCATCCCAGCAAACCTGGCTCACTTTAGCAAAAAAAAACGCAAAAAATGGTGCCTTTCATCTACCAACGACTTATTGTGGTAGATCCGTAATAATTTTACCTACCTTGTCACCTAATATGTTATGTCTTACAATATCATATAATTTGTATGTGTATCAGCACTTGGAGATAACTCAAAACACAATCAACATACAGTGTTGCATTACTTCTGGGTTTATTTTGTTTTAGAACACAACAACTAATAATTAAAGGTGACAGGGCCATCTACAGGCACTATGGGGATAACAATATTACATGCATAACAGGGATGACTGGATATGTTTATAAATTTCCATCATGCATTATGCAAGTAAATGTGAGTAAAAAATGTTTTTGGTCTTTCTGAAAGTATAGATGTTCCTCATTTAAACCCATTCCTTTGGGTTGTAAAACAGCCTTAACTGACTGCTCTCCTACAAGGCCTCATCCCTGCATACGTCCCCATGGAAATGCACATATTGACAATTTTTCCACTTATCAAAGACATCATTGCCGCGATGTCAAAATGACCTGAATACGTAAATAATTGCGCTTCAGGTGCACAATTATCAGAGATGCTGGGTGTTTATTCAGTGTTGCAGAAAACAGCCCTTGTGATATTAGATGCAGAGACACTTTTAGGGTTTTACGCTTTTTGATTTTAGAAGATCCTTTATAACTCACCTGCAATTTTATTTTTTGACTTGATCGTGTTTTCGCATTTTCGCTTGGCGTTGAAGAGAAGATAGAGTTGCTCTTCTTTTGTTAGAACGTCATCAGCATCAACCTGTGAAGACAAAATACCCCAAATAAATGTCTATAAAGACATAATTTGACTAGCATTTTTTACCCTTACATAATATACAGACAATACCACATTTAATGGTCTTATTAAATGCTTGTAGGGGACACAGCAAACGGGACTTCTTATGTCTTTCTTTCAACAATGGCTTTCTTTTTGCCACTCTTCAATAAAGGCCAGATTTGTGGAGTACATGACTTCTAGTTGTCCTGTGGACAGATTCTTTCACCTGAGCTGTGGATTTCTGCAGCTCTTCCAGAGTGACCATGGGCCTCTTGGCTGCTTTTCTGACACCTGCTCTCTTTGCTCGGTCTGTCAGTTTAGGTGTCTTGGTAGGTTTGCAGTTGTGGCATACTTGTTCCATTTTTGGATGATGGATTGAACAGTGCTCCTTGAGATGTTCAAAGCTTGAGAATTTTTTTTTATAACCTAACCCTGCTTTAAAATTCTCCACAACTTTATCTCTGACCTGTCTGGTGAGTTTCTTGGTCTTCATGATGCTGTTTGTTCAAACCACTGAGGCCTTCACAGAACAGGTGTATTTATACTGAGACTAAAGTACAAACAGGTGGGCTCTATTAACTAATTAGGTGACTTCTGAAGGCAATTGATTGCTCTGGATTTTATTTAGGGGTATCAGAGTACAGGGGGCTGAATACAATTGCACGCCACACTTTTCAGAATTTTATTTGCTTAAAATCTTGAAACCGTATATCATTTTCGTTCCACTTTACAATTATGTGCTACTTTGTGTTGGTATATCACATAAAATCTCAATAAAATACATTTAAGTTTGTGGTTGTAAGGTGACAGTGTGAAAAGTTCAAGGGATATGAATACTATTGCAAGGCACTGTATTTTTTTTTACTAAGAATTGTAAAAAAAGAATCTGAAAGAGTGTAGATTGTAAATTGTAAAAAGACATTTGATTTGCCCTCTGTCCTGCATAGACACAATTTTGTTTCATTTATTTAAAAAATTGTTATTATAGATACCAGTTGTTATGGGTTTCCAAATATATGTGATCCCCATAACATTTAAAATATTTACATACATGGGTAAAAAGGGAAAAAACAATGTAAAGCGAATTAAGCATACAATTATTAAATAATTAACAACAGCACAATGCACATTCTGCTGCCAATTATTTCTTTTATTTGTGGCTCCAGAATAACAATGTATAAAAATTCATAAAACATTTCAGCAGGAGAGCTTGAAATGCCACACTAAATTCTGAATAATAATTTCACTCACCAAATAACAAGCAACTGAATGAGGCAAAACCAATTTGGTACATACATATTTACTTAAGTGTTCATTTTCTGACTGATAATAAAGCACATATCTTGTTCACTGGTAATAAATAGACCCCACAGTATTCCCTGATATCAAAAAGACACTTGTGAAACCTACTCCAGACTCCAGGCGTGAAAAACGAACGTATTTATCTTTTTTTTTACCTCAGCGCATATTCCTCTTTAACAACTAATTGAACAAAAAGTACAATACAATGTGATCATAGTATTTCTGAAACGACTGAAAGTAAGACAGTAATTTTGTATCCTGGTATATCATGATGTAGTTATTTTTCAGAAAATTCAACCCCAAGAAATTACAAAACCATGTAGTAATGCCTATTGTTTAATAACCTAGTACATAAAAACTTTTCAAATGAAAGTCTATTTGTTTAATTATCGGCACAATTTTATATTATATTCAGTTTCTCCTGAGCTTTGCCTGTCCTCTCTTCACTGCTGTGGCATTCAAGCACTATACAAGAGTACTATACTAATATCACAATTTGAGCAATTTTAAGATATGTACACATTAACGGCTAAGCAAAGTTACATTTACTATCTATTTACTATGAAAATATTACTAGCAAAGTTGTTTGTTTATTAGACAGAACTGCTTTCTAATTAACAGTATTCAGTGCTTCCTTATAACATCCAGGAATCTGTAGCTTTAAAGTATTACACATATGCAATCAGGATTTGACCTGCCATTACACACATGGTTAATGAAATCAATTCAGATGTAATTACCAAACACATGGGGGGATGGTTACTGTCCAAGATGCAGTCCGTTTCCCTGCTTATCAGTTAAAAAAAAACAGGAAAATAATATACACACATTAATCTTGCACATATTGAATTGCACTGATGTTGTCCAACCGTGATCTAGTTATCGTGTAGCTCATAATACATTAATTTGGTTTAAACCGTTACAAAGGCTGGATCTAGCCCTGGCTGGAATTTCTTTGTGAGCCTCTACAATACAATATTTTGTCATTTAATTATATTTCTCCACAACAACAAGGTTTGATGACACTCTAAGGTGATGCTAAGAGCTAATTGGCTTCAAAGGTTACCGCTGATAATGACTATTTATGCTTAAGGAGGCAAATGTCATTTTGTTTCTCTTCTGCCTTCTTTGGACACACTGGATCAAAGCATTATGCTGTCAGCCCCTCAGGCATCTATGCAAGAAAAATATCAGCTTTTATTAGTTGCATGGATTAAGGCGTTAGTTCAGCCTCCTTGATAGACCATCATTGCTTGATTTTGGAGACACAGGTCAATACATAGGTCATAACATTAATGCAGGTTGTGGTGGAAAACTATTGCACTTTTTTCTTCTGCATACCATGGAATACATATAATACTTTTATGAGGAAATATTCTTGGGAGTTATGGTGCGATATGTAATATTAATCAAGACTTGACCATAGATAACATAATATATAGGTTTTCTGGTTTGGATGCAGTACCACTATTTTAGGTATTAAATGAACATTTTTATTTTCAGCTCAAATTATTTAGCTTTCATATGATCCAACACACTATACTTAGTGTGTATAAAGATTGTATAACTTAGTGTGTACACACTTTATACACTTAGTGTGTATAAAGACTGTACTTAGGCAGTACAGTCAGGTAGAGAATCATTAAAAAAATTTTTTAAATGGCTCAGCCAAAATTAATGAAACCAAATCTCTCTTTTATCTTATGAATGAAAGGTTGAGTGACTCTTAGCTTGACTGTGCACTGCCATGTTTGGATATGATAACTGTGATTCCCTTTCAGTTAGTCACGTTCAACGTTACGTCAACGGACTGACGTATGGGGTGATGTAGAGCCCTATCACCTTTGAATAGAAAAAACACACCAGTGAGCATTGGCCCGTGAGGAAAGAGCCAATGAGCACTGGGCAAGAGAGCTGCGCGCCGGGCACGCCTACCCGGAAGCGGGTGTATAAAGCCAGCCGCCGCTCGCTTTCATTCAATTTCTTGCTTCGGAGCCGAGTGTGTGCATCGCATTCGCTCCACACCTTCGTTGGATTCGCCAGCATTTCGCCAGCATTCTGCTGTGTTTTGGACGGCATTTACCAGCGGTCCTTGTTCCGGTCTTTGGCAGTTCCCCTGTGTGCCTCAGGGCTTGACCTCCCGAAACGAGAGAGAGCCGTGACCGCAGCATTGAGATGGACGTATTCTCGCAACATGGGCATGACCCCACCGTGAATGCTGCCTCAGCATGCTTCTTTTGGCGACACTGTGATGGGCTTTGCCCAGCATTTCTTGTGAGTCCAGCGGCAGATGGAGGCCATCCGGCACATCCTACTGCGGTGTGATTGTCGCAGGAAGTCGACACCCGCTCCTCAGGCCCTCTTACAAGCCCTCCAAGAGCACGGCCAAGCGGCCCTGAGCTGCATCGCCTAAAAGGAGGAGGGACTGCCTTTTTTCAGGAGGTGGTCTCAACTCTGGCAACCTGTTACAGTACCCTAGCAGCCTACAGTACCCCATTGACTTCCATTTAAATAAGGTAAGAGGCAAGTAGTCTTTATTACCATGGAAACTGTCCAACCATGCCTTAGCAACAATTTAGAGCACCCTAACAACCAACATGAATTAGCTATATCTCAGCATGCACCAGAACATCATATAGATATGGGAGTTGACTCTTTTGATTCAAACACACATCCACCTATTGGTTTTTCCGTTGACTGTCTAGATACACCCTAGCAACCATTTACTGTATCCTAGCAAACATGTAATAAAATAAATAAGCCATATCTAAACATTAGAACATTTTAGAGATGTGGGTGGGCTTAGGTGGGCTTTAGGTATTGCTCTGGCAATATTGCTCGGGCGCCATAGTTCATAGCTCAGGGGGGCTCTGTTACAGTGGAGTCTCCACCATGCTGTGCATTTACCTGGAGCTGATTACTTCCTGTTTGTCACATGTTTGCTCTAGAAGCGCAAGCTCCTACTCTTGTAATCCTTCAGCCAATTTACAGAGTTTGACTCAAATTGATTGGCATTTTTAGGTAATCCGTAGCCAATAACAATTCTTGCTCATTAGAGTTCTGTAAGCAGTATGTTGCAGCATGCTATCAGAGCTCTGACAATCACCAACCTCCACATGTTTAGATCTGTTCATGGGATATTGTGCCTAATATTGTAGCAGCATCTCTTGCATGTATGTTATAGCAGCAGCAAGTCTTCATACTTGCTCTGCAACAGCAGCAACAGCATAAACAGATCTAGTTCCCCCAAGACCAAATACATTCATATGTCATAAGCATTAACATTCTTAAATTTATCCCTGGAGTCTGGAATTTATGAAAAATTTCATATTTTACCATAAAGCAATTCCTGTTTATGGAAATGCAAGTATATATAGTAACATTTCTTGCTGCTGTACTGTACCAGGTTGTCAGACATGTTTGTTTAGACTTTCTCTGAACAATCGAAATCTATCATCTAACATAAATTATCATCTAACATAACATCCCCACACCCTTTCATTAAAGAAATGAATCAGCTAGAAATGATTTGAATCAGCTAGTTAACTAACATACCCAAAGCTTTTGTGTCCCACGTTTTGTGTACAATTCAATTCATGCACAAACAAATTTGATGTCTTTGCTAGATAAAATAACCCCCCAAAAAACAAATCAGGGTTATAAACTGTATTAGACATGCTGTTCTTTTTGTCGAGTTGTGAAAATGTTAAAATAACAGCTTAAGGTTGAATTTTCAGGTTGATGATAAATATTTTCTGTAGTTTGTACAACTTTTTCCCTGATCGATTAAGAAAAACCAAAATTGCTCTGTTTTGTACCCTATTTATGGTAAGCACAAGAAATCTGTGACATATCACAGATTCCTGTTTAATAAATTTGAATACCTTGAACAATCAATGCAGGAGGAGAATAAAAAGGAAGAGACAGAGAGAGCAGTGAACTTACAGTAAAACTACATATTAGTCATTGTGTTTTAATGGCGTGTCCACAATCTGCAAACATCATGAATATGTTGCCTCTGACATTGCACTATATGAATGTTTAAGCCAAGTGGCTTCCTGGATGTTAAGAAGCCTGTTAGTCAGTGCCACTTCTGCGCCACTGTGCAATTTGCATTTGATGATAAAAACCACATACCACAAGACTGGTTGTCGCTTGGCAATGCTCGTAAAACCACGTTTTGACTTTGAACAGCATTCAGTTCCCTAATTACAGCCTTGCCGTGGCCAGATACAACTCAGGAATGGCAGCTAAATTTGGTATGGAAACATTTTGTGTTGCTTTAGTGTGCACACATGAGCCAGAATTAGCTTCTCCCTATGTTTGTTCCCTTTAATTGAGAAAAAGGAGTATTATCTATTTTTTCTATCTTTTAATATACTGTTTATGTTGAATGTTGAACATTGCCAATACAGTATTTTGATTTTAATCTAAGGTTTAAAATTGGTTATGTAAAGTGACAACTGGACTCAAGGGAGCTTAAGGGAGCTTCCATCCCAAAGAGGGAAGAAATCACTTTCCCGGACTCTTACTTCCACTCTACCCGGTTGGTGGAATGAACTTCATAACTGTATCAGAACAGCTGAGTCACTAGCTGTTTTCAAGAAACGGCTAAAAACTCAACTTATTTCATCTTTACTTCCTTAACTAATCAACTAACACACCGCCACTACCTCTACTTCTACTTCTTTTAAAAATAATAATAATCTGGCTTCTTACACTGTGTTGGAATACCTAAGACCTGTTTATAGCACTTATTCATTGTTGCTCTTATAGTTGTTGAAATTGCTTTCTTGTCCTCATTTGTAAGTCACTTTGGATAAAAGTGTCTGCTAAATGACTAAATGTAAATTCTGTTAGTTGTTCTGCTAAAAATAAAAGTACTAATAAATTCCACTGAAGCTCTTAAAATACTCCAAGTTTAAGAAGCACGAATCAAATGGTGTATTAAAGAAATGTTATGTTCTGTATGTCACTGATAAGCCTGACTTACACTACACTTTAGAACTACAATAGCCAACCTGCTTACACACACTACAACTTTTACAGTGACTGCGCATATTGAATAAACCACTATTCCTTCAAACATCTGGAATGGAGAAATCTATAATAGATTTGCTTTTCTATTAAAGAAATAAAATAACGTGGGTCCCCTACCACCATTTTTCCAATTTGCAAAATTTACATTTGAGCATTTGGCAGACACTTTGGAAAGTAATTTGCAGGGCATTTAAAAAACACATTTTATCATCATATGTGTTCCTGGCTTCAAAACCATAATAATTGCAGTGCTAATGCAATGCTCTATTTTACAAGCTGCACAAAACACAACACAGCCCACAGGGTTTGCTAATGCAAAGCTTTATGTCACAGTAGTTCCAGCACAGTAGTGTAAGGCCAGGGTTGTAGTGTTTTTGAGCATTTCAAGTTACCTCTCCCTAACCCAACAATTGTTTTCTCACTTTTATTTATTACTTTTAAAAATAATTAAAAATAATGGAACAAAAAGCAATGCTAGTTCCATATAAAAGCCATAATTATTGTCCATCCCAGTCAAAATTGTCAGAAGATCTGTAATATAGTGGGGAAGAACAGTAAACAAAGCCAAGATGTAAACATCTCTTCTACGAATTAATATGCCTACACACCTACCTTAAGGAGCAATATGCATCTGGCAACGTTTAGACTGTCAGTGTTTTGGATTGAGTCTATGTATTGCTAAAGCCCCACAATGCTCCAGAGATTCACATCAGGACAAATAGATTAACATCAAGGTCTTGATCACCCTGTTAGGATTTGTGATAACTTTTGGCTGCAGGGCTCGCAAGATGTCAAAATCCCTCATAGGCACTCTTCAGATTTTGGTAGCCCGAAATGAATGTAAGTAGCCCAAATTAAAAAAGACATTATATTTAACGTAGAATATTGTAAAGGAGACAAAACATCAATCAAAAACATTTTCAAAACACAAATAACAACAATCGTATAAAATAATCAAATTACAGTCATCAATACATATATTTGGTTCTTACTGAACTCAAATTTCTATAACTATAGAACATAGAACATATATAGAACATAAATATAGAACATAATTCAGTCTGTCAGATTCTGAATCTGAAATATCAAGTGAAGTCAGAGATAAGAAAACGCCACTCCATGATAGCATCTCCATCATCAGCTTTCTCCATCTGTGCATCGGTCTCAGAACTGAAATACCTGCGTAAATCTATGCGCCTCTTATTTTCACACACACACACACACACACACACACACACACACACACTGCGATTTTCTCTCTACTAAGCATGCGCTCTTTATCACACGTTTAATCTTGCTGCGGGAGATGTCACTGGTCACGTGAGGACAGTAATGACTGACAGGACGAGCGTTACTGATACACAGTTCACAGCGCGTTGCGCATTGAAAGTGAAAGTTGAAAGCGAGCGCGCATTCAAACGCGATTTCAATACCCCACATATTGATAGTGGCTTCCCGACGCCCGAACATTACATACAACATAATTACCTGACTAAATTTGTGAGAGAATGCGAAAGACTTGCAATATATTTTTCCTCATAAGATAGCCAGACGGGCAGGGCGAAATACATTTTGGTAGCCCGACTGGATGACACAATAGCCCCGGGACGTCAGGCTAGCGATTTTGCGGGCCCTGAGCTGGATGTATATTAAAAATGCAATCTGATTACACAGCCACTGATCATGACTACACATAGTAGCCTGTACGCATTACACCAACACTTAGCGGTCACATCCTTTTGGCACTGGTAACAAATAGCCAGTGACAAAAAACACAAATGCTGTAACTGCCATGCAGCAAACAGTAACACGGTAACACATGGTATCACACATGAATTGTACGTTCACAGTCACGATGAGCTTGTGAATGTTAAAGATTCAAAACTTTCTGTTGTACATTTGTGAATTGTGTTTTGCGTTTGTGACATGTATTTTATGAATATGTATTTTTAATTTTGTGCATGTGATTTTTTTTTTTAAGTTTTGTTTTTGTTTTTGTGAATAAATATATTTTTTAAATTTCATGCATGTGAATTTGGTTACGCATGTGTGCATTGTGTCTTTTGCGTGAATTATTATTGAGTCTAATCTGCTTCCATAGTCAGACAGCTGCCTACTGTGTCAGAAATAGTTTGTGAAAAGCTTTTCAGCATAAAATGTGATAAAACTTCTAAAATGTGAATGATTGCTACAGCATGTGTGTGGCCGGAAACCAAGAAACCTTGGTAGATGTTATCCTGTTTTCTGTGTCCATCTGAATTGGAATTCTGAGTGAAGATTCAAAATTTTACTCTACTTTAAAGCATTTTAAGCTGTTTACGTCATTGCTTTTTATGACTTTCCTGTGAAATGCTCTTTTTAATAGCTTTTCTAGAGGGAGAAGTGATATTTTAGAAAAGTTCTCACTTAAAATTTAAATAGAAAAATGAATTGTATTATAAAAAGTGAATGCTTCATACGAGACTTTGCAGACAGCTGTTGAGGACTGCTCCCCTGTTAAAACAACGCTGATACACTTTGCTTTAAACTTAAGCAACCTTAGTGATGTTTTTTTAGAGTATTTTTTTACTTCAAGTAAATTATAACATTTTAATAAAGGATTATTTTTTTTCTTTAGAATAACTTTTGAATATCATTACTTTTGAATAATTTAATCCAGATAAACTGAGCACTATAAGAACCTATAATGTGTATTCAGAAAAAAAGGGTCAATTTTGACTTCATGTTGACATTAATTGCAATAATTGTTTGGTTGTGTTTCATGGAGACAAGGAGAAATTAAGTCAGAAAAACATGCTAATTAATTACTGACATAATGAAGCATGGCGACACAGTCCATAGATGTAACCTGCTTGTGGGGAGCATCCTAATGGTAGTAAATCAAAGACAAATCTATTCCTTTACCTTATTTCACGGTTTTCATGTGAGCCAATCACGGCTGCACCAGCCGCTGCTGATTATCCAGGAGAGATTTTACCAAGGTATTTGTTGCTTCAATTAACATTTTGTTAGCCTTGGTAAAGCTGCACCTTAAGGACAAAAAAGTCTCAGGACTAAAAGTGATAATTGTACTTTAGGGTCTTTGTGGTCATGCCAGTGTTGTGTTGGCTATTATACACATGTCTGTAATATTTTCAATAAAAAAATTAGGAATCAGTTGAATTGCTAAAATGTTACATATTAGAATGGAACCGAGTAGTTGGTAAATAACAGTGAAAAGAAGGTTGCTTTAGAGGTGGAGAAAATTATTACATTTTGATGAAAGATTACGAAGCAAAACTATTTTGTTAATTTGGAATAACACACACAGATGAGTCACACACAATACAAACTGGAATGTGTACTGCGAAAGTAAATAGGTCATTTTTATTTTAGTGTTGACTTTAACAAATCTTCAGGAATGGTCTCTCTGGTAAAGTGTCCCAGTGTGGCCATAATGTTTCCAAGCATAATGTTTATCTTTTACTTCATGAGGAAAAGCAGATTGTGTGCATCTGTGTGCAACCGTGTGCAGGCATTCAGGTTGTGCCACTGATAGCACAGCATTTACAGCACATGGTCTCTGCATATATTAAATCAGAGGCAATAAATGAGCCCCAGTGTTTTGCTACACTGTAACTGAGACAAGCACTTACACTCAGTGACTCAACTTACAGAAATCATTAACCTTCAGTTCTAGAACTCTAGAACAGAGAGATATTCAGCTTAACCACAGATCTATTGTGGACTGCTGCACTGATTTGTCATCTGGGACTTTGTATAAGCCTGTCCTCCCAGGAAAAGAACAGGCACCCTATCAGCCTGCATTACAAAACAGGCAATCCCAACTTCTAAATCACTCTCCACAGCATAGACTGAGTCATGAGTTTTGTGCTTATGATGCTGAGACAAAAGCATAGTGATTATATAGCATATATTTACTGAAATTCTATATTTGAGAAGGAAAACACCTTTTTGCTATCTGAACATTAATCACTTAGCCTTTTTCCAAGTCCTATTCAGAGGATTTTTTGCTGCTGACTGGAAAATCTGGAGCAGTGAACTTTTTTTGCAATAAAATTAAAAAAGGTCCTTTTAAGAATCCCCACCCTAACCTTCTGCACCCCCTTTACTGCAGTCAAGCCTCTAATATATGAAAGCATCATATTTAAGCAAAGAACGAGCATTTAGGGGTATTCATCATCTGGTGTAAGTGTATAACAACCAATCTACTGTACATAGTTTCAAACTGATCACAGTGATTGTATGCAAATAAAAACACAATTTCCTTTAGGCAGTCCTTATGCCTACTGGTCCATGGCATTCATTTTATGCCTCACATTGTCCTGCTGGATGTAGTTAGATCCATGTGTCATGACTATTACCCTACAATTGACACACTGGTTTCTCCCATCAAGTGCCAGCAAGGTTAAAAGGCATGAATTTAAAAAATCTGATTGCAATCATGATGATTTATACCTAGTGTAAAAGACACACAAATGGAAGGGCCAATCAGCAGGATTTCTTCAGAAGGTCAACGCTGTCTTAGTAACTTTAAATATCAGAATGTCAAAGCTGTCTTAGTAACTGTGATAACACTGCTGATAAAGTAAAGCAGTCTGTACTGTCAATTTGCAGAAACTCCATCTGTACTTAGTACATGCTAAACAGGGTAAAAATAGAATAGGTGTTGAGTCTGTGTAAAGGGTTTGACAAGAACCAGAGACTTTTGCCATACTGGTAAGCCCTGAGCAAGAAGCCAAAGTGTATCATTTTTTTCACTGTTTTTTTTGGTCCATAAGTCTAGAAGAGATAGCAAACAGAAAAAAATTCACAGTGTTTTTTCCTAAAACATTGCCTTGTACACAAGATACTTACCCTTTAAACATAAATAAACAGTGTAATGTGCATGGCAGTAAAATTTGCTTTTAGGAATTTCTTTAGGATTTTAAGGAATAGCATTTAAACTGCCTGGTTCAAGATATACGAGCTGTAAAGTGGAGACTTAATGGGATATCTTTCAAAATTTTTCTGGTTTATTTATGAGGGTTTGAAGTAATTCTTTATACTTCAAATGACTCATACTTTGAGTTTTTTAAAGAAGCAAATGTCCTAGTTAGTTAACTGACCAATGAAACATCAGTGAATGAAAGTTTCCAAAGTGTCTCAAAAACGTATTTTAAGAAAGTACAACCAAAGACTAATGTTTAAAAATCTTCTAAAATATGATAAAAAATGAAGCCATACTTCACACAAAATCCCTAAAATTTTAACATTTAATTATAAATTTAAGGTAGTAGGTATTTTTGTATTTTCGAAGGATGTACATTTTTGTACATTCAGGATGTACAATTGTGAAAAATGTACAATTTTAACGAATAAACATTATAAAACATACTTTTTTACTCATGCTCATTTTGTTAGAATCATATTACACCAGGTTAGTCAATTTTCATGGGAGATATAAATCTTTGGAATTTTTGGGAATTTATATGAAGTCTGTATGGAACCAATAAAGCTGGTTATGTTATGTGGCTTAATTTAATTATCATCAAAGATTATGTATGGAATCTAAAGTGAACATCAATGTTACAGTGTGTTTCATTAATTACATATTTGTGGATTTGTATGTATGCTTCACTTGCTTCTTCTGTGTCATATGTATCCACCTTGTTTACCCATAATGGTTTCTCACATACCTTGAGATAATGCATAATTGCCTGAGAAACAGCTACAACCTCCCACACTTGAGTGATCCAAAGACTCTGTTTCATATTAATCTTTCTCCTAAATTAGCAGCATGCTTAATAATTGACTGTTGTAATAGCAACCAGATCTCTCTGGGTCGCCTCATGCGGTGAGTACGCCCTGCAATATGGCTATATCTTATTGCCATTCTAGCTGAGTGTGAAGCCTAGATGTTGGGTCACATTATCTGTCTCCCAAAATAAGTGAACATAGCACCCTCACTGTCATGGCTGTATCCACCGTTGAGGTTCCTGAGGTCCGGACCATAGTATTTTTTCAAGGATTAAATAGTAAGTTTTAAAATAAGTGCCTAATTTTAATTCTACAATTAAAATTGTAGAATTTTAATTGTAGAATTACAATTACAACAGCAATTTCTTTTTGCTGAAAGAATATTGTAAATGCCAAGATAACTGACTTTTTTATTTGAGCTGCCTTAGTAGTCTAACAGCGTTCGTCAATGTCCAGGAATTTGAGATGATCACAAATCAAAGAAAGCATGGTTTATGGTCACAGGCACTGAGCGTAAATTCCAGAGCTATGCTTCAGTTATAACTGAACAGTTACAGTCATAGCCAAAAATATCAGCACCCTTCCAATTCTGTATGCAACAAAATGCAACACTTCTCTTTGAAAATTGTTCCAATTGAAAATGTTTTGGTGTTCACGTGCTTATTGTTTTTGTACTGGAACAACCCCAAAAAAACAGAGAAGAAAACCCAAACTTGATACAATTTCACACAGAACTTAAAAATGGACTGGACAAAAATATTGGCACTTTGTCAAAATTGTAAGAAATAATTGCTTTTTAAGCATGTGATGCTCCTGTAATTTGTATTTAACAGGTGTGGGCAATATAGTAATCACACTTGGAACCAGTTAAAATAAAGTAAAGTTGACTGATCATGTGCGTCACACTGATCATAGAGAAAAGAAAGAAGTGTAGAGTTGTCTGTGGATTTGAGAGAAACAATTGTGGGGAAACATGGACAATCTCAAGGCTACAAGTCCATCTCCAGAGAGCTCAATGTTCCTGTATCCACTGTGCACAATATCATCAAGATGTTTACAGCCCATGGCACTGTAGATAACCTCCCTGGACGTGGACGGAAGAGCAAAATTAATGAAAAATTACAACAAAGGGTTGTTCAATTGGTAGATAAAGAAAAAGAGCTTTTTGATAAAGGACATCATGGCACTGTTTACAGAAAAAGAAATGAGGCCTTCAAAGAAAAGAATGCAGTCCCTACAGTCACACATGGTGGAGGTTCAAAGATGTTTTGGGGTTGCTTTGCTGCTTCTGGCAATGTATGCCTTACGATTACCTAACGATTACCAAAGAATTTTGGGGCGCAACATAGTGGCCAGTGTCAGAAAGCTGCGTCTCCACCAAAGGTCATGGGTCTTTCAGCAGGACAATTACAAACACACTTCAAAAAGCACTCAGAAATGGTTACAAACAAAGCGTTGGAGAGTTCTGAAATGGGTGTGTCAACACCCATTTCAAGACGGTCATTCAAATGAATGTCAACTTCATTGCCATGCCCAAGCAACCAGTTGCAGCACCCTAACAACCACCCCATTGATTTGAGAGGCTAGTGAGAAAAGGTGAGAGGCATCAGAACAGCAAATACTGGAGGTCACGTGACGCGTTAATGCGGTGCAGCTTTGAAAAGACACTCTCCAAGCCACTTGCTTATTTCCAGGTCTTCGAAGGACAACTAAATGCTAAATTATGTGAAATCATTGAAAATGTCGACCCAGACCACACTTGTTCATACTCGGGACGACACAATCTCTCCTATTAAGAAGAAAGTCAGGGAGTCCTCCACCGCTATCTCCCGAGCTGAGCTGGATGCCGCCATTTTGGCCGGAGTGAAACAAGCCTTGAGCAAACAACAGACTGATTTAGACAGAAGCCGCTATCAAATCTGCCATAGATGATGTCCTGACGCCTCAGATTTTAGATCTGAAACGCGAGATTGAAAACACCAATAAAGCAGTAGAAATCTAAAGTCAACGACATCACATTAAAGATTGCTGATATTGAAGACCGCAGCAGAAGATCCAATGTGCGGCTAGTTGGCCTCAGAGAAGGTGTTGAGGGAGATGACTGTATCGCCTTTTTAAAGGCGAACCTGCCCAAATGGATACCTTCTATCGTGAACAGAAATATCAAAATCGAACGTGCACATCGCATCTACTCAGACAAGCAGAGCTTAATCTTGCAGACCCATGGCGTATTAAAAATGGTAATGCTAAAGCCTACACATTTTATTCTACCCGTCACAGGTCATTTTCTAGAATTGATCTGGTTGATCCCTCTTTGGTCCAACACATTAGTACTATTGACATTTTGCCTATTTTGATATCGGATCATTCACCGGTTACTTGTAATATCACTATAGGTGTTAAATTCTCTAAAATCAATAGATGGCGCTTTAATAATGCACTATTATATGACATCTCCTTCTTAGATCAACTTAGACGAGAATTAATTATTTTTTTGGAAAATAATTCCCACCGCCATAATCCACAAATGTTATGGGAAGTTACAAAATGTTTTTTAAGGGATAACTGCATTTCATACTCTTCCAAAGTTAAGGTCTCTAGGAATAAACAGTTTGAGGAGTTAGAAAAAAAGATTAATGATCTAGAACACCAACTGGCTCGTGCTTTTTCTGATAAGCTTAATCAGGAGCTCTCTTTATTGAAAGCAGAGTTTATTATTTACAGAACAAAGCAAAAATACTATTTTAATGCAGATAGGTCTAGTAGATTGCTTGCATTGAAACTCAAACAGTGTGAATCTAAAGCCAGCACAGAACTGCCTCTGGTGAAATCACTACTGACCCAAAGGCTGTTAATAATGAGTTTAAACAATATTATTCTACACTCAAAAAAATGATTTGTTGGACTTACATAAAAAAAGAGTGTCAAGTGGTTCCACGCAAGCATGTTAAATAGTTTTTACTAGTAACAATATAGTTGAGTGAACAAAAGAAATTCTGGTAAAATTGACAAAATATTCCTAAGTACATAAAACCCATTCAGATTTGTCACTATCGCATTGTAGTTATATGTACATTTTATGTAGTAATGT
>JAZGTJ010003840.1:0-33324 GCA_036877575.1 Botia almorhae
TCCAAGTTATTACATTACCCAGCCACTGTTAACAGTCTACAGTTGGGCTAATAAACTATATTACTCTCCAAAAGAAATGTTTATTCCAGTCATTATTGTTGGATTACCTGTTTATTAAAATGTTATTAGCATTTTATAAAGCAGTAAGAAACTCAGGGCTGTATGTGACAGTTTTACCCTGTTTGAAAGTGTACAGTTTACAGTACAGTAAAATTTGACATTCTATAGTCCTGCACCTTTCACAGTAGATATATATTTATAAAAATATATTTAGACCATTTAACTTAGTGACTGCCCTCAGCATGTGAAGAGACTTTCATACAGCATCATATAAAAATGTTTCTGAAATAAATCGCCTACCCTGCCTTTAATGTACACGAAGTCCTATCAGTATGATGTTCCCCTAAGCATATTTCTCTTCTGGAAAGTCTTGTAATAATGTCTTCTCTCCCCTGGTGTCATATAACGGATTATGGTTGTGTTGATGTAAACTGCCATGGAAACCTTTCGCTTGACTGATCCAAGATCAGTCATCATTATCTGCGGAAAGTTAAGACTGACTGTGCAACACAATATTAAGCCTCCCAGGTTATGTGACATGTAGAGCATTGCATGTCATTTTTTTCATGATATGTTGATGGAATAGGATTTATAAAACTGTACATGTTAAAAAAACCTAAGTAAAAAAAATGGCTTCATGATTAAGTGCAATTAACTGCAAATTTGGTTAGTTTATTGCAAAAGCAATTGCATTTATCAGTATATATTTATAAAACAAACCATTTATTGATTATCTGTGCAAACCTGTAGTCTTTATATATCACTGACTGTCTTGAGTAGATGGAAATAATGATTTTAAAGATGTAATTTAAACAAGGTGATTGTAAAAAAGGGCTTGATACAGAACAAATGAGAGGATCTTTTGCACAGCTTCCTCCATCTCCTCTACATGATGCCCTGAAGTTTTAGATACAGCCATTTAACCAGTGAGTGAGAAACACAGTGTCCGTGTGTCAGTTAAAGTTCACCGCGTAAGGCAATGTGTTGTGCTTTTCAAATGAGAGTCATTATATAAGACCCTTTGAAAAGCTGTGTTCTCACTCTGTCTGTTTTTGTGCCCTCTCACTCATTCGTTCATTTACTCACTCACACAGCCAGCGTTTCTCTCTTTCTTCTGTCACTCTCTCTCCTTTACTCATCTGCCCTCCACCGGGACCTCTGTTAGGAGAAATGTGTTTTCTCTCACGAGCCCTTGCTCGTGTTTACAGGGTATCTAACAGATTAGCGGGGAAAACAGATGAACCGATGAACGTTATGGTGTGTTTTGTATTGTGATCACTTGTAGAAAGCAGATGAACCGCTGCTCTGTTGCACCATCAGTGTGTGAGTTTGTGAGTACAGGACAGTTCCTCTCCATTTGTGTATTTCAACACAAGATCTCTCACAGCTTCAGTTCCATGCTGAGAAAATGACTCGACATCCAGACTCCAGTTGATACACCTACAGCCAAGAGGGAACATTGTTCACATCCCTATGTAAACTTTTAGGAACTCAGGAACAGGAACTCAACTTTCCTGTAGCTCAGTGGTTAGCGCATGGCGTTAACAACGCCAGGGTCATGGGTTTGATCCCAGGGATTGCACATACTCAATGTATAGTGATAAATGTATAATGCAATGGTTTGCCGCTTTGGATAAAAGCATCTGCAAAATGCTTAAAAATGTAAATGTAAAAATCCATATAAAAATCAAGTTCTCCATCATACCTTCAAGGAATCAAATATTCACATACTTCATGTGATTTTCTGTTATTTTGAACGTGATCCATAAGCTCCTCCATTAGCACTTAAAATCCCTGAGCAGTTCCCTCTGAGATTCAGGCCTCGGCTTGTTTTAGTTCTGACAGCCCTTCTCTGTTTGTTGCTGTTTGATAAGGTCAGCGCCGCTTGACTCTGGGGCTCTTCCGATAGATGTCAGCTATATGCTGAACTGTTGTTGTTTGGCTCCCAAGTCATGTAACCGTCTGATGGCATGTCCTTTAAAAAGTTTGATGAACTTTGGGTTGAACTCAAGACCACCAATTTGTACTTGTATTGGTCTAGAAGTTGAATCCAGGTTTGGTTCACAATCACATACAATCTTATGAAATTGAATGTGGTGATTTTCAGTAGGCGTTTTGTATTAACAGATGACGTCAAAGTATATTTTTATAATACAACTCTTGTAAACGTGGCATGTTAGTGCAGTTATGCTGCTACTTTATATATTTACACCTTGGCAGAAGAGAGGAATGGAAAAACAGGTGAAGTTCACAGCTGAGGTTTATATATATATATATATCACAGGGTGGTGATGAGACTAAATAAATCTCTTCGTTTGTGTGTGTTGGCTGCTAGCTGTTGACATATGTTCCTTTTAGATATGAATGCTTTCTGCTGTCCTTTGTACTTTATTGACAACGCAGTTGTTTTATGATCCTTCGGTTCCTTTATCTTTTAGTGATGATTTTTAAATTGTTTTCATATTAAGTGAGAGATGCTATCTTTGCAGTTGGCTGTGTTCCTGAAGAACCGTAATCCATCACCTCAGAAAGTTAGCAAAGCACCTTCCTGACCTGCCGCCAATACTTCACTTTAAACACTACCTGCAATATGTGTTCTGCTCCTCTTCTATAGAATGTTGTACAGATTCATGATCGCACAGATTCGGTTAAAATTGGAATCAGATAAATAAAGCAGCGTTGGGTTTTTCTGAAAGTTTAGTAGTTGAAAAGCCTCAGGTATTGTCTTTCCTCGTACCTCAGCAACACGAGATGATGATTGATGAGGTTTGTGGTGCATCAGAACACAGTCCAGGTCTAGATAATTAATAGAATAATTAATTATGAGGCTTTGAACTGACATCTTACTGCATGTGTCTACTGTTCAGCTTCTGGTGAGCTCTCTATTTTTCTCTCTATGCTTTCATGTGAACTCCACTGTTTTTATTGTTCTCCTGTGATGTCAATCAATTAAGAGTGTGGAACGTTTGTACATGAATTTCTAATTTTCCTGTCCCAGAATGGATCACTGTGCGGTTGCTTTTAATGTTCCAGTCATTATAGTTGTCAAAACATCAAAGCACTTGATTCGTGATGAAAGTGAGATGCAACGCACAGTTACACTGTTCAGTCACACACCTTCTGATTCAAGTCAAAGCTGGAATTTGGCATCGGGAAAAAAAATTCTGTATTCACAAAGACAGTCCACCTCTAGAGGGATGGAACATACTGGAAACAGGGTGGTCCCACAAAACAAAGTCGTGCCTGCCAGTAAACACGGCCCAAGATTCCTTGGCCAATTAAAATAAACATCTATCAACAGTTGTTCTCTCTCTGTGTTCCAGAGCCCATTTGATCCGGCTTGATACAGATGATATTAGGTGAACAACCATAGAACCCAAAGCTGTAAGATACACACACAAATAATTGTATAGATATATGTATATGTGTGGGGTATGTGTGTTAGGACATTATGGGGACCAAATGGTTTTTACAAGGTTGGACAAGGTTTTTAGGTACTCAAGAGGAAACAAGCTTATAAACTATACATATAATACGCCTTATCATTCTTTTATATGTATAATATAATCTTATTGAAAAACTAAAATAGCAGAACGTTTTCTGTGATGGTTAGATTTATGGTTTGGTTAGTGTATGGTGATAGAACACAGTTTGTACAGTATAAAAACTATTACATCTATGGAATGTCCCCATAAACCACGCCCAAACATAAGTGTATGTGTACCCAATACCCAACATAAGTGTGTGTGTGTGTGTAATCTGTATAGTTAGTTTTATTAAGTGGTTAAATTAAACCTTTAGGCAGAGGAGAGCTTAAGTTTTTTTCGAGAATGAAGAGATGATTTACTCTTGGGAGTCAGTCAGGCACGTGTGCACAGTTTAATGGAGTGATGAGGCCAAAAAATACTTCATTCAATTAGCCACGAGAGCATTAGGCTTGGCCTCCGAGATTTCTCTTTACTTACCATGTAAGTTACATCGCTCTCTTTTAAACCGTGTGTGGTCATCATATCCTTCACAGTCACTCTCACATCAGATGGGTTCTTTTCTAGTCACTGCAATTACCCTTCATCTAGATCAAGGCTCACATTAAAGTAATAGTTTCATATGGGCAATCTAGATTCTCGAGACAATATCAGTCCACATAAAAGACGGTTCCATTAACCAAAGCAACGTTTATGGCTTTGTTTGGAACAGATTACAAACTAAAGAAAACATTGTGGTTGTTTATATAGGCACATTTCTGTTTACTTATTTTATACTGTAACTGTTCGATTTTTCCTTTTTATATAGAAGCAGTATGAATGGTTTATTACCATCTGTCATATTTTTTGCAGTTTATATATATTACTGTTAGTGAATTTAAAGCCGCAGTCCGTAACTTTAGCCTCTCTACCACCATCTTTGTTTGAAACATAATATTGCAGTTATTTTCTGTAACATGGAAGACAAGTTTAAATTAAGTGTTCTTTTGTGTTGTAGTTTTATGCATGTTTAGGTGATTTAATGCTGTCTGGATCTGGTTGTGTGTCTTGTAAGAGATGCTCATCTCAATGGCACCATTCTGGAATAAATGAGGATAAATAATACAGTAATTACAATAAACAAAATTAAATAAAAAAACCTCACTTCAGCTGTAGAGATTGCATTTAAATGCATCTGATTGGATCATTATTGAAGTCATCTTTTTATAAATGTATCTTAATGAATGTGATTCTTTTTGTTTTTTAATGTTCTCAATTAGAATAAGAAAACTGAGAAAATCAATTTCTCTCTCTCTCTCTCTCTCTCTCACACACACACACACACACACACACACAAACTCTCTGTTAATTTATAACTTGATCTGGTCCCACTCAAAATCACCCTCAAATGGGTTCTGTGTCTGTTGTAATTGTTTAATTCCAGTCATCAGTTGTTAATTTACTGCAGTTTACTGTGAACTGCAAACATTTTTTGTTAAGCAGCGCAGTGACACATGGCACCAGTGAAGCGTTAAGCTATATGTGGTCTGCCTGAAGGTGTCTCAGTTGTAACAGAGTTTACATTCCTCTTGTTTTTAAGACGTGTTAGTTTTCAAAGCAAATACAACGAGTTCAAAACAACACACAAAGTTGTTTGCTGAGTGCTCAGCTAGTTTAAGCATGTGTTCTCCTTAATTACTACACAGTTCTGTTTAATAGTAATTCAGAAAGGATACCTGCTCAGCTCTTATCAGAAAAAAACTTTGCCATCCACAGTTGACTCCACAAGTACCCAAATAAGTGAAGATAATGTGTCAAGAAGACTCTTCACCCTCCAAGAGTTAATATTATGATAAGAGAGTTTCAGGGGAAGAAATCTGCCGAAAGGAAGTATAGATGGAAATGTGTCACTGAAGAGGAATTATTGCAATGCAGGGACAAAAATCTGCCAGAAAAGGACATTCTGATCGGGGTGTGGTTGGACAGAATGATATAAAGGGATGAGAGAGAGAGAGAGATTACTATGTCGCAAAGGTGACAGCTGTTACACCAGTACTAACAGCTGTGTCCACTATAAGCCTCTCTTACTGTGTTTGGCTGAGAAACCCAGGAAGGCTTTGCCAGAACTTCTATCTGCATAGTTCAATATATGCCTACTTCTCCCTATGGTCCATCATTGCACTGACAGAGGCTGTTCAGTCCCCTTTGAAACATACGCATGTAACACTCACAGCTCCACACCGTGTGTCTGCACAACCCCACCTGGAGTCTTGGCTAGCTTTGTTTACCATAGATTTCCCACAGATTTACTGGGAAAATGGGAATAAAATGATTGTAAAGAAACAACACAGGTGTGATGACGCTCTCTCGTCTTGCATTTTCTGCATCAGCTGTTTTTCTGTGTCATTCATATGAACAACAGCGTGCCAGGCGTTTCTTTGGCAGTCTGTAATTAGCAAACGCCTGATATGTTTTGTTATAGCCAAACAAGGCATGTGCCAGCAGCACTAATACAATAATTCAGCAAGACTTATTTTTAAATTATCACGTGACTTTGTGTTTAGACTTCAGTGTGACAATCTGTCATACAGGGATATTACTTTGAGTAGCCTAAGGACATAAACCACACTTTCAGTTGATTTGTTTTTCATTGTTTTGAAAAGTAAAACACTGTCAAAACATTGAGGCCATTTTATATTTGATAAGATTGAGAGTGCAGTTACCGTACAAGTTAATAAAACGATTCACTATTGCGGTACCAATAAAAAAATAAATAATACAAGTACAACGCAATCAAAATCTAAATAAATAAATAGGTATTACACAACATAGCAATATTACACCGGCAGAACAAGTGCACTGAGTGTTTACCCGTGACACTCAGCCCCTTTGGTTAGTGAGACCTCTTAACTAAGCAGAAGAACTGTAGATTGTTTTCTGCTGACGACTAGAGACGGGTACACTAATTCTCTCATAATCTCAGATCCCTGAGAGAACCTCCTCAATCTATTTGATTGATGAGGGAGAGCTCTGTAAGCTTCTGTAATGTAACTTCACTGCACTGGATTATGGGTAATTAGCATGGGATGGATTAGCACGCGCAACAATTTATACCAGAGCACTCTTGAATTAATGAAGAGGAACACTTGAATATCTGCTCTGTTCTTCATTTATCACCTTTGGTATTCATCACCTCTTGAATCCATTTTTTAGCAGCTAAGAAATGTGTGTTTTGTGGAAACCAATCAATCCTTAATTTGAAAAGGACAAGACTGAGTATTTTAATGGTTCTCTATGTATCCCATCGGATGTGTGTGGTCTCATTGTGTCAGGCGTATTAGTCGAGGGTTGTTCATTCAGAGTGATTTATTTCCACGTCTGGCTTTTGGAAATGAATTACATTACAAACTTGGTGAATTCTTTCTATTGCGTTCTTGTTCATGCTAGTTTTCAGATTCTATTCTCTGCTGTCTCGCTTGATTTATGGGCATTCAGTGAAACAGAAAGTTCATTGGAATGTTGAATGGTCAAATGAAATCAGTGCTCTGTTTAGTCACAGTTCACATGTGGTGTGTTTGCCATGTTGCCTTTTTCAATGCTGACCCTTGTGGCTCCCTGTGTTTGTCCATTCAGGGCTTGTCACAAGCTGGTTGACTTTTCCCTAATAAATGTCACCAACTGGAAAAAAACGGCATTCTGCTAGAGCATGGAGCTACGGGCAAAGAACGACCCCTTGACACTTTTGAGGAACATTTCAATAATTCAGGATTTCAGGATCTTCTTAATAAATGAATCCACAGATGTCTTTCCGAACAGTCTGGAAAAATATGACTGGAATAATAGATTTTAGTGTCCTCTTTTTCCTTTTTGGAAGCACTTTGACTTTGGAAGCACATGCATGAGATATTGAAACATGCAACATAGCTAGAGAGCCAGTAGGAGGAGGAGAGACAGAAGCACAAACATAAATGGGAAGGTCAGGAATTGTATCGTGTCTCCTGCTACAGAAACCTTAGAACGTAGAACCTAATAGTACGTGTGTCTTTTTCAAAGGTACACTTGTAAAAGAAGTCTGTATATTATTAAAAGTATTAACATCAACACATCATAATCAGATAATTGAGTCAATTGAACTATATATCTATATAAAAAACTATATACTCATCTCTAAAAATAGGTGATGCTTTCAATAATTGACATCACACATTTTTATTTATGCCTCCCACTGTCCTACACACCTGCACTCTGTCTTCACATCTAATTAGCATCAGATTTATGATGTCCATAAATGACTCCCTGCAGACGGCGCTGTGCTCGCTATCTTTCAAGCAAACTGCAGCGTTTCTCAGCGTGTGGTGTGCTGCGGTTATTTCTAGACTTAGATTTAGATGTAAATAAAATCAGCCTGCCAAGCTGATATTCTGGGATGAAGGCCAGTGTGTTGGTAAATGCGTCGCGATCACAGCTCTTTTACTCAAAAGGTCTGCAGGAGAGAGTGTGTGTTGCCGTGCTGTGGACTGATTGATGGCTGGCCATTCTCTGGCCTCTATCTCTGGCCATTACTCACAGCAGCCGAAACGGTTTTCTCCACAGGCAGAACTGTGACCCCCTTATTTCACAGCAGAACAGTAGAGGAGTCAAACTATGGGGATGCCTTTTTTTAGTGACAGCGGTTTACATACTTTGTGTCATTGAAAAAATCCTTTTTAACTTGTGAATAAATGATTTATGGGTGAAGGCTTCAGCGATGCGACTCAGGCTACGAGGGGCACTTTTATGTCTGTCGCATCTTGGAAAGCCAAATCTGTGTGTGTGTGATGTGGGATGCATTTATTTGCTTTGATGCAGGATAGCAATGGTGAAGGGTCGCAGGGATCTCAAGCTTTCAAGCACATGCATTTCTGTTAATCGCATTTCACCATCTCAAGCAGTATGTGTGTAGAAGAGATGTTTATTTCAAATCTTACATTAACCCTGTGCAGTTTCTGATGTCATTGGCTGATGGTTCCGCCATGTTGTGTTTAAGAACAAAGGTTCTGTTTACCGACCAGGTGCTGTCTGTACTGGTATGGCACTACAGTATACATACTTAAATGCCATTGTTTTATTTCAGTTGAGATCCTGGAAGCAATGATTTATCAGCTGATGATCAAATGAAAAGAGTGTGTCATGCTGTATATCTATATAAATAATGTAGATCTAGAGCACACTTTCAGCATTTTGCATCCGTTACCTGATGTGCATATTTAGTGAATCAGGTGCTGCGGTAAAACATTGCAAGCAGTGCGTGCAAACAAACAAACAAAGCGTAACGATTCCTCCCCACTGTTTTCTGTAATGTAGAATTACTGTTGTACTGTGCATAGGGTCGAGAAAAAGGAATGCAGATTGACTCTAATCTAAAAGAGTGTTCTCTCCTGACATTTTTCCCTTCTTTTCATTTCTACACTCGTCCCTGATTTTGGTAAACAGATATATGTAGGGACTGAATCCAAAGAGCGTGTGTGTGTGTGTGTCTGTGTGCATTAAGGAAGCCGTCGTTTCCCTTCAATCTGAGCTAATGTCAGCTTTGTTATTAATGACACATTTATTCTACATTATTCTTTGCATGCTGATATCATTTTTAATGACGCGTTTTGCTTTAAGGGGCCGATCATCGGTTCTTGTCCTCTAACTGTGTTTGTGTGATGTCAGCGCATGAAAAGCTTTGCTCCCAGTGATTCATTAGTGTTGTATTGCAGACAGCTGTGTGCAGACAGACTCCTTCCAAAGGCCACCATCTGACTCTTATGCGGGGGCACGCGGCCCCCCGGGCAGCCTGAGAAGAGCGCACGCTGCGCAGCCTGATGCCAGCAGTGTGTTTGAACATGAACAAACGCACTGAAGATCACTGCTAGGTTTGATTAGCTTCAGTTCAATGAATTACACTGCTTGTAATTGTCAGAATGGTGTTTGTATTGATGAATAGAGGAACACTGCCTCCAGTTTATTTGCTGATAACACTGGGCTGGCTGTGTGGGAAAAGCGCAAATCCAGCTGTCTTCAGTCAGTTGGGTGAATACGGTCCACTTAACCACTGATAATGTTTTATTCATCTCCAAGTATGAAAGCTCTGTATGGGAACGCAAACACAAGTGGAATAAGATACTGGGTCATTGGTCCAGATACAGCTGCGTGTGCAGAAACAGTAACTCATGTTTTTAAGTATTCCCAGAGTCATGAGAAAAAGCCTTCAATAGGTTACAGATGCCAGCTGGTAAATAGTGGTGTTACTAACACATTATTGTAAGAATTTCCAAGCGGATGTTTGGGAGCCTGATGCCCGAGATGGTTTTCAGGTGATTTCTGTTTGGATGATGGAAGCTGGGCATGGAAGAAGAGAAAGACAAACAGGAGGGAGAGACAAAGGAGAAGGGAGACATTTACAAAAGTAGAAAACACAAGATACACACACTTTTAGTCATGTTTAGTATGGTCACACAGCTTTTTATTGAACTGAAAATCATTTCTCATTGTTACGCTAACAGTAAATATCAAAACAAACACATAAAAATGTTTAAACAAACTATAAAAGATGTAAAAATAGTGTTTTGTGTGTTTGTTGTAAAAGACTTTTTGTCATAGGGAATGAAGAGCTATAAATAAAAGATTTAGAAATAAGTAAGTATGTGCCAGTAAGTAATTTTAACACAGGGACAATTTTACTATATTTGGGTATTTTTACAGGCTGTTTCTTGTTAAAGTGTGACATTCGCATTTCTTTAAATTCCATTAGCCAATAGTTGTGAAAGTTTGATGTTTTGTATAAATTTGCATTAACATCTGAGTGGCAAAAGTGAAGACATTTATGCAGACATGGACTAGAACTAGAGAAATACTTTTCTAATCATATTTCATTAGTAAGAATGAATTAAAGTGCAGTACATACTGAATCCAATGGCAAGATCAATGGCAAAGAAAAATATTCTGGCTTGATTGAAAGGCACCTTTTGAAATTGTATCGACTTGATTGCGGCAGTAATTTAATTTTTAATGGACTCGCTTTGGGTATAGCAGTTCAAACTGAGTTCGGCTATGATTCTCTGTAGCTTCATACCATTAAAACACCTCTGCTTGTTGGCTAGAACCCTTTTAAACGTTAGCATCCCTGTCATCTACAAAGGGAGGGACAAGCCCCGGGCAGTGACCCTCTCAGCCAATCCCCAGAGCATAGCCTCGAAGGCCTGGCCAATCACGCTTCCTGCCACATTCCAATACATGCCTGTCAATCACTCTGCCAGAGCCTTAAAACTCTGACCCTTTATCATAGCGATGCTTCTCCATTGGGCTTTGCTGTCTGAGACACAGAGTGTGAGGCGGTGGTAAGAGATGAAGGAGACACACATACACAAGTCATCGCTTGAACTCACACACTGCTGATTTGTTACTGCAGACTCAGACGTCCTACTAACATGAATAAAAGATAGGAAAGACCTTAAAGGATGCACGTCACCCTGGCTCTATACCTCAGCCAGATGGACAAGGAAAAGGAATAAGTGTGTGTGTGTATGTGTGTGTGTGTGTGTGTGTGTGTTTGGGGGGATATGTCCTGCTGTGTTTTCATTTTCCTTTAGCAGTTGTACCTTTATCCTAATACACAAAAGAGACAAAACATATACTGCCGATTTCACGAACAAACAGTTGGATACTGAGATTCGGTCACAATGCTTCTATTGTTAAAGCAGGTTGTAGAATCACATTTCATAAAGAAGTGATGCTGTAGGTTTCTCCATCTGTATTGTGCTGACTGAAGCCTCCAATATAAATTGTACCTATCAAAATGTCATTACATGCTTTTCAGAACACCTACGTGTTTGTCATGCTAAAATGCAACTGATGAATGTTTAAATGAGTGAGAGAGGACAAGTGCTGCTAAAAGTTGTTTGATAAATACAAGTTATTAAATTAATACCACTTCTGGGCATCTTCTATATCTAATCTCCAAATAGCATTTTTTACAGTATCCAGATTGGCCAATAGGCCAATAGCTTGTGTCAGTTTTTTTTAAACCACTAACTTCCTGCTGCCAGCTAAATAAAGGACTTACTTTGCATCATGCTGATGTGTACATCAATACTATAGCAACCACCGGTAGTCAGTCAATCCAATCAAAATAGTTTGCTTAGCAGTTAAGAAGGTGTTGTCCAGCATGTGATTGGACTGTGGTGGACTGAGGGGAGCATGTGTGCTGTTTATAATACCACAAACATATGCTTCTGTGTAAGTGTATCTAGAACCACCAGGCCACGTCCTTTTGTTGTATTTACATAACATTCTGCGCAAATAGGCATACAAGAGTTTAATAGGTTGAGGAAGATTCAAGAAAATGTGCTTGGGTTTTTTAATTGTCTTCTCTCATTGCACCTCTTACACACATGATATTATAATTGTATGGATATTTTATACAGAGTATATAATTACAGTAGTATGTAGCAATGCTGTTCTGCTTTGTAGTACAAGTGTTTTGTTTTTTGTGTGTTTGGTTTGAGGTGTACTGTGATACAGGCTATTGTTTCAACCATTTTGCTCAATATTTAAATCTTGAGTTGTCATGATTTATGTTCTGTTCTGTTGGCGCTATCTAACATTCCAGAAATGTGTATTAAGTACAAGTGTCGTATTTAAATAAATATATTAATTAAAATAATAATTTTAGATTTTACACACTTTTGTGTAATTATTTTCATCGTATGCTTGTTTTTCTTTACAGGTCATCCTCATCCTCACTAAATATTACCATGCAGACTCCAACAAAGTTCTTGAGAGTTCTCTCTGGAGGTAAGTGACAGCAGATCTTCTTTAAATATACAGTTAAAAAGGTGAATGCAAACTATTTTAAGAGATGGATAAACTGGAAGAAATCTTTCCCTCTAGGTGGATTTTAAGATGACAATAACAAAAATAACATTTTAAATTTAACAATAACAGTCCATTTGGAACCAAATGATTTTTCCTTTAGACTGTCCTTCAGATTTAATGTTTAAATTTCATTCAGGTTCACTATTGATTTATTTTTTTAAGATAGCTTAAAATATGGAATATTTTAACTAAAGCTTCAGTTTATTGCTAGTCAGTTTGTCAGTTTAAAACTTAAAGTTTTAAACTTCAGTTATTCAGCATGGCATGACAGCAATTCTTATGTGTACTGTGAGTATTGCATTTGTCACAAACACAAAACAACATGTAACGGTATGCACAGTGCACAGCAGCCCAATTGTGTGACAGTTGTTGTTGACAGTACTGTATGCTTTAAGCAAATGTGTTCCTGTAGCTCAGTTGGTAGAGCATTGCGTTAGCAATGCAAAGGTTGTGGGTTTGATTTCCAGGGAGCACATGTACTGACAAAATGTATAACTCAAATGAACTGTAAGTTGCCTTGGATAAAAGTGTCTGCTAAATGTAAATGTGTTTGATTTAATATCAAAACTTTTTCTCTTTTGCTTATTTTGAATCACAGTTTTATTAGCAATGCATTCTTGAAGAAAATATTACATACCTTGAACGTCTGCGTAATTCAATCCCCTAGTCCAAAAATGTTCATATATCTGAGAACAAAATAGAATTACTTGTGAAATATCTAGGAAAACAAGTTTCAATGTGGATTTAGGCTATTTGCTTTCAAAAATGGTATAAACATTTGGTAACATTTGGTACCATTTGGTATCAAATGCAGTTTGTTGACTTTAAATTAAATGTTCATTTACTCTCAAAACAGTTTTTCATTTTATAGAATTAGTTTACTGCAAGCTGAAGCTGGGCCTTCATATAAAAAGATTATATGAAATTTTGTGTTATCTGTCAGAACTTGTGTTATCTTTATTCATTAAGAAACACTAGTAATGAGATTATGGATTTAAAATCTGCTGAACCAAATTCCATTTTTATCCTACGTTGCAAGAAACAGAGGCACATGTAGAGAGCATAACTAGTTGAAAATGTAACCTCAAATTACCTTTATTGAGGCTTGGTTTTCTTTCTTATGCTGCTTTTCGGCAGCCCCCCAGGGTGTGATAAGAGAGGCCAGTGCCTTAGTGGTGAACTCAGAAATGACTTCATTAAGACTGCTGAGGGGGTTCCAGGATCATGCGCTAATTGCTTCGCACGCTTCCCACTTATTAGCAACTTACCCTGACCGAATAGTCATTGTCAAACAGGTCTTTGTTTGTTTGCTTTTGTTGTTGTTTGTGGATTTATCGACCTTACTCGGTTAGGCAAAGTCAGGCTTAATCACCGATCTATCATGAGAGAAACGTTGTTTCGGATGATTTTTATAACCATGCTTAAAGGCTAAAGTTACTGAAGTGTGAAAAAAGAGCTAAAAATATAGAGGCGCGTATGGAATAATTGATGCCGTGTTTGTTCCAATGCTCTCATTAGGCTGTCTGTCTGAGGCTGATATGAGGGTGGCATTAATTTTACATTGGGGCTCAGAATATATCAGTTGCACAGCTGCCTAATGACCAGGTGGAATGCTAAACACTGTCTTTTACGCAGCGTGTGCCTCTGTATCACTCACTAGAAATTCACCGCGTGTTGCATGCAAACAGGGAAAAAGGGCAAACAGACCAGTGTGCACTAGAGGAGGTGTGGAGTGAGTAGCATTTATGTTTTGAAAGAAGGGCACATGACTGTGCTAGACATGTGTTTGGGCAGGTAGGGTATCCGTATGGCAGAGAGGTACCATCTGGATATTTCTTTACGACAGGAAGGCCAAATTACAATGCTGGCTTCCTCTTCATTTAATTCACAGCCGTACTTTAAACATCTCCAAACATCGTCCTCTGTGTTCATTTGTTTGCACCCCCAATTTTTGCTTGATAAGTTATCCGTTTCAAGTTGCCCACCTATTGGGTCCCGCATGTGCCTTATGAAAAAGATACACTTGAGTTGTCTTGTACTGCATGGTGCTTATCCTGAACAGTTGGTGTGAATGACCATGCCACTCGGTGCCACTCATGCAGGAAAAATGTTCAGTGACACAGATGGCTCTGCTAAAAAAATCAATGTTGTAGAATAAATGAATCAAATTAGTTAAATCTTCTCTTTATTCATGATATTCATAGGGCTGCCGAACGCCAGACTTCAAAGACTGGGCCCAGACTGCCAGTCATTCTGTATAAGACATTCTATGAATTATATACAGCTTCTCTCTTGTTGATGTTTTAATCGTTGCTGCTCCGCTCATAAATTATGCGCTGAAATGATGACGGAGCGGTCCTAATTCAAAGACACAAGGAGCAGATCAATTAAATAAAACTGGAGGTTTAAGTCACAGGCTGTGAGGCTTCTTCACGTTAAAACCAGTCATGATTCGTATCATAGTAGAAAGTAGTAAACATAGTAGATAGTGTGTGTAAAATTATTTTGGTAGTTCAGACATTTAAGACGGTGTAAGGTACAAAGAACCTTTAAAACTGAGGAAGAAACAGTATTTTTTTAGTATAACTATAATAAGCAGTAACTTGGAGCTCTCTGACTTTTTTGGTCACAGAAAGTCTTTTAAGATTAAGCCCTTCTATCTGTGTACCAGTCTTTTAATATACCCTTTCTCTTATTACTCTGAGGTGTCTTCATCCCTCTGTTGAAAGGTTGTGTCTGTCTTAAAAATAAAGCTTCTGTGAACTAAAAATCTTATCACAGCTGCTAAAGATAAGCCAGTGTAGAATGCCAGATATTTTTGTTTTTAGCTGTAGATGTAACATTTGAATGATAGTTTAGGTTGTAAGAACGTTTCTGTAATGTTTCCATTAAATACCAAAAATGTCCAGTTTTTTAGAGGTTGTTTTAACATTATTACTTATAAAAACGTAATAAATTTTTGTACAATTTTGTAATATTGTAAGAATGTTCCACTAACAACCTAAAAAAAAATGTTTTGACGAGACCCTTATTTGACACTGTGTTTTTGTCAGGGATGTAGGAACAATCTGGGGGTGGGGTGTTATAAATCTTACCTGGCTCATGAATATTAATTACTGTAGGTGGTACTACATTTGTCTTGAGGTCCTAACTGATTTGCTGAAAGGTTGGTAAGTGGGTGCTGTCTACATTTGAGTTACAGCTTACCACATTTTTTGAGTGTACTGCAGAGGTAACCAGTTGGCAGAGCTGCTGCTTGCTCTTAAAGCTGTCATTTTAAGCTGCTTTTTTTATTTTTTTTCACATTGTAGCCAGGCCAAGCAAAACAAATCTCTCAAAATAAAATGATTATTTTCCATAAAGTAAGAAGAACTTTTTGTATTTTGTTGTTTAGTGTATAGTAGTTCATACCGAAAGCACATTTTATGTTTTTAAGACGGGCATAAAATTCGGTCAGCCCAGTAGAGTTTGCTTTATTGATTGCTTTCTTCCCTGATGTGTACAAATGACCATTTCACAGAGTCTCTATAGCAAACTCACAGGCACCGCGAAGCTGATTGTGCAGTTTTGAGAGGCGGCACAAATACATTCTGATGTGTTTATCGTGAGTGCGCCGCAAATGAAAGGAATCTGCTCGCGGAGAATTGACAGGGTACTGTTGCGCTATACACACGGGAATACAGCACATTCACACACTGGAGGGGGGGAAGCACATCCAATCACACCTCCCAAATGCATTTCATGTCTCACACTTTCTCGCATGTGTTTTGTGCAGATGGGATTTATAATTCATGTGTTCCTCACACATCTTTTGAACCGCTGAAGGAGGATTGCCAGGAGATGTTCCCTCACCTTAATGCCTTAAACACACACACATATCTCAAGAGAATTTGCTGCTCCATAATACATGAAGAAATTCTCCAACAACCCATCAACCCCCACCCCTTTGACCCCCTGTGCCTCCAACAGGTGTAATTAAGGGTCCTTGGGGGAGGAGTAGGGAATGAATTTAAATTTTCAGGTAATGCCTCCTGGGCCAACAGTCAACACTGTCTTTATTTAGAGCTTTAAAAACAGACTTCTGTATCTCAGTATCCCAGCTGTGTGTTGTTCACTTTCTCCCATTCTGTTGTCTCCTCTGTTTATTTCCACTGTTTTCCACATTTCGAATTGTATTTATCACAGCTGCTCTTTCTCTCCGTCTCTCGGACTCTTTATTGTTACCGTCGCTCACCACTCAGGTAATCAGTACAGAAGCAGCAGTGTCCAAAAACTTCTCTTTATGGAACAGAGTGCTTTCAAAGAATAACATTGTACGGTTGTGTGTAGTGATAACAGATTGTGTGATTATTGGAAATGGTAAAATTTGAAAAAAAAAAGTTTTCTAGATTACGGTCCCATATATTTTTTTTCTTGTATAGGGCTGCTCATTTTGTTCTACAGAATAAGTTACACACAGTCATACCACAAAGGTGAATTTGTGAAATGTGAAACATGTAAATGTTTAAAAGTGTTTCTACATAAGGACTACAACTACCACAAGGATGTGACTTTATGTGCTTGACAAATTAAACAACCTTTGTAGTTCTTATGCAGCAACTTTATTGGCAATTAAAATTTTTAAACGAAAGTTTAGTTGTACAACAAAACAGGAACATCTTTTTTAAATGATGTTGAAAATTAAAAACTGCTAATGTAAGTTTTTAAAAGAAATTATCGTGAATTTCTCATGTTCACATGATGTGAATCTTTCAATAGTCAATCCAGACTCAGGCCCTGCTCCTGCATGTATATTGTATTGCTATGGGTCTTGGGTGGCGGGCTAGTGATTCTACAGATTCAAAAAGAAGAATAACATTTAAACGAATTACAGTTATATATATTATAGTTTTGTGCCTACAAAGGAATTTTTTTTCAAACTCCTCTGAGGACTTAAACCAAAGACCTCCAGCCAGACACCTTCTGTGTTTCTGTACCTTCTGCTCTCCTCCTCAGTCTGTTTCATACACATGCACACTCATGCACAAAGAGGAGGAACATGTGGAGGACTGGAAAATAAGCTGTGACAGAAGAGGGGAAGATTGTCTGAGAGGAAAAATATGCAAGCTGGCTTTCCTCTTGGTTAAACCACTTTGCTGAGGTCAAATCTAAACTTTGGTGAACTGACATGCTTTTTTGGCACTACGTATTTAACATTCCGCTGTTTGTTTGTGGGCATGTGTCGTAGTAGCTTGAGGCAGGAGAATTGAATGTGAAGATGATGGCGCCATTTACAACGACTCCATTTACACCCCAAAGCTGCTAATGATAATAATGAAGGCGAGAGAAACAGACACAGGAAAGTGTCTGTCTCAAATATTCACACACATTTTTCTCCTTTCTCAGTTTAATGATGCAGAGACAACGAAGTAATTCGTAAATTGATTTCTCTGAAAAGTGTTAACACATTGCTCTAATGTTTGAGTATCCCAACCAGCTTAGCCAATAGCTTGATTTTGGGGTGAGGCTATATGTGTGTCACAAAACCTGTTCGGAAAAGCTGTTATTTTTGCAAATCTTTTTTAGTACTGCTGGGGGGGAGAAATACCAATTCACCCTTTCAAGGAATACCTCAAACCCTTATAAAAACTGTCATCATTTAATCTTGTGTGATTTCTAACTGTTGTTGTTTTTTCTGTGGAAACGTCATGCACCCCTTTACCAGGAGTTCACAGTGGCCATAAATGTCAAACATGTATGTCAAAAATAAAAAAACATAAAAAAGCTCTGTAAAATAGCTCATTTAATTCATGATATATATCATTTGGCTTCGGGGGGCAAGTTAATGATGGCACAAATTTTATTTCTGGCTACGCTGTGCTTTTAATATTGATTTCTGTTGTGTGTGTACAATCTTCTTTATGGATTTGTTGTGTATACCCTTGTTTATCTTGGCAATAAAGCTTGTTTGAATCTTGAGAGATACACACAGGCAGAGATATGAGAGTGAGATGGAATTACATTTATTGAAGTAGCGAGCAAATCCCTCTACAGCAGCTGCCTAAAAAACTGTTATTCAACACAGCATTAGACCCATTTCCTACATTTTCAAGGATGCTGACTCATAAATACTTTCATTCACTCTCTGCTGTTTCTGTGGCTGTGCAAACAGTAGGGCTGCATCTCCTACAAAAAGCAGATTTCTATAGAAAGAGACAGAAAGACGGATAAATTGTTGTGAGACAAACAGGAATAAACATTATCAGATCTCATGAAATATCAGTTGAATTGTCGGTTTGAGTGTGTCTGGACATCATCGATGTTAAAGCTCGTGTGAGTGAACACTGTAAATGTGGGCGTGAATGAATGAATGTGTTTGTGACAGGAGGAAAGAGAGGGAAAGTACATCTGGAATGTGAATGGTTTTTTGAACTAGCTGAATGAAGTCAAACGCTTTGTCGTCTGGAGAGAGTTTCACATTTCTGTGGACATTCCTTCTTTGAGGAAAAACAGACTTAAACTAAATCACAGGCAGCTGCCGCTTTAAGAAACACACTGAGTGTAGTGAAGAAGAGAAGAAAGGAGAGTCCCCACAGATTTCTTCTTCATTCAGAGCCCAGAGAACAATATTGCTTCTCTTTCTCCTCCATTATTCCTATTTACCCTCTCCAGTTAAAACACTTGGCTTGTAACCAGCCAGCGTTCACCTCTTTCTTTTTGTAAGTACCTTGTTGTCAGACTGTGGCTGAAGTTCCGGACCTCACAGCTCAGAGGCTAAACACTGCTGACAGAGTCTGGGTAATTACAGGACACCTGGGAGCTGTAGTTTTCTGACAGCGTGTGGGTAACATCTGAAATGATCTGTAGGTTTGAAATGGTTAAGTGCCATAAAGGAGAACCCTGAAGAACATTTCTGACAGCTGATAAGAGAAGATCTTCAAGGCATGTCTCTGTGGTGACAGACCATACATCTACAGCTGCTTAGATATGCATATGCGCATACTTTTATTTCTTTTCATTAATATTCTGTTTTTTTGTTTCCTGTCTTCTCTACATGAATAATACATTCCTTCATTTCCTCGGTCTGCTCTCTGACCACACACATACTGCCCAGCTAACAAATTTTAGGTTGAAAGAATGTTTTCCTAACACTTCCATGAAGTAACAAAAATGTTTAAAATGTTAGTTCTAGAAACGTTCAAAATGTCCGTTTTTTTAGATGTTGTATTAATGTCTTTGCTTGGTTATAAGAACATTTTTTGATTCTGTAACTTTGTAAAATGTTCCAACAACAATCTAAGAGTAATGTTTTTGTATATGATATAGAAAGGTAAAAAACATTCTGCTAGCATTACCGCAATAATTTTTTTAATACCCCAATAATGTTTTTGTTTTGTAACTTTTTGAGAGAACTTTTAGAGAATGTTAGCCAATGTTTTAAAAACGTTCCATGGTAGCTGGGGGGGCCACACTCATCAGGAACTTACCGTAAGAATGTATTCCTGTTACAGAGGAGGGCTCCCACTCCGCCTCCTCTGTGACGCCAGAGGGAACCCTTTCCTGAGTACTAGCGCTAATTCGGACTACATTTCCCATGGGCCCCATACCTGGGGCTGACTACTCCCTGTTTGGTGCACCTGCACGCAATCAGTGGCCTATTTAAACCCTGGTCTAATGTTACTCTGTGCAATGTCTTGTTTTGCCACGGCTAACATTACAGAGCGTTTTCTTGTTGTTGTCTATCTGGTTTCAGTTGGATTGTTTATGGTTTTCTGATTGTTTGCTGCCTGTCTTTTGACCTTGTGTTGGATTACGGTTTTGATTGTTTGCTGCCTGCCCTGACCATTGCCTGTCTTCACGTTTATGGTTTTGCCTTACCTCCATTGCTCTGTTTGCCAGTATTGAACTGTCGCCTGTTTGACAACTCTCAAATAAATACGCTACAGATGGATCCTCACGACTCTGAGTCTCCGTTACAATTCCATACCAAATTGCTCAGATCTCAGTGTAGACCACATTTCTGTGCCCCATATCAAAGACATTTGACAATTTTCTGCAATTTTCAAATAAACGTTATCATGCCATTACATTATCTTACAGGATTTGAACGGTCTCACATGGGTCAGGCTTTAAATTGAAGCTCAGTCTTACACACACACACACACACACACACACACACAAACTCTGTAATTCTCAAGACTGAGCATTCAGCACGTTTCAGAGGCGACTTTACCGTGCTGCTGTAGGCACAGTGGGGGAGTGCAGAGGATATACAGTCACACAACACGACACAACACAGAGACCATCCATCTTTCTCTCTCTCTATTTCCAACAGACAACCTGCTGCGTGTGTGTCTGTGTGTGTGTTTGGCAGTCAAGCTCATCAATGCTGTGAAAGTGTTTGCCAGGCTTTTATCAAACACCTCTGTTGGAGCTCATTGATTCAGCACTGCAGGCTGGTCAAGCAAAAGAAATCTTTGGTTAAACTGGAGGGCTGCGCTGTGCTGTTGGTTTCTTGTACAATGACGTGCTGCTTCAGGACTAATTTTGTTTTTGAAATTGTAACACATTGTGAACTTTGCTTGAGATAAAACGACTAAGCAGCATATGCGATAGAATTCAATTCCTTTTCTGTGAGACCACGTTTGGAGGAAAAGAAACAATGTAGGAGTTCAAAGTGTGAAGAGACCTTGTTGTGCTCACAAACTCTGCGGGTTTGGACAGTAGCCTAATTTCAAGTTCACCCACCAAAAACTCACTTCACTGTGATCTTTTTCTCTCAAATCCTGTCTTGTGATGTTTAAGACCAACACCTACTAACACATACAAACCGACACAGAGCCATTAAAGAACCTCTATGTGCCAGATTCACAGTGTGTAAGTGTGTATATATGTATATATAGCACATTAACAAATAATGGTCATACTTCCATATATCAGTCAGGATACATCATTGTATCATGCTGTCCTCATATATGTAAACTGAGATACATCACTTTGTTTGGGTTCTCACAGTCTTTGCTGTGGTATCTTTCCAATAATAATTTATAGTGTAGTATAAGTTCAATTCTATTTTTGGTCTTTGGGGAAAGTTTTGATTAGTTACAGTGTATTTTCTAGTACATCTAGCTGTTCTATCTCAAAAGGTGAAAGAAAATCTTATTATATATGATGTGGAAGTTTCCATTAAAGAAAAATAATTGTGACTAGCATCACACTCATAAAACATGCATTGAGCAAAACGACATATAACAAATGAGAGACATGCAGATTTCAAAAAGATACGAGAATGAAAATATAAAAAAGAGAAAATCATCTATAATGATTTTTTTATCCATAAAGATGAAAAATGATAAGGCATTTTATTGATAAGAAGACAGAGAAACATGAACACGTCTCGCAGACAGATAGAAATAACCTGTAAATGATATTATCCTGCTTTAGATCAGTGTTTAGAGGGACTTATACACTTTGACCTGTTTTGCAGATAATTGAAAGAGCTGACCTAACTGGCAGCCTCATTTTGACTAATCATTATGAAAACACGGTATATGTAAATGTGTATATCTATGCAAACATAGAAGTGTTTTAAAAAAAAACTGCTAGAGTATAAAACTGCAAGAGTAAACCATGATAATGCTCCGATTCAGAGAGCAGCTCTGGTTTCCATTCTGTGGACTTACTTGATTTGGTTTAGTACCCAGTTAAACTGTTGGTGTGGATAACCTCACATGATCCTTCAAAATCTCCTTCCAAACTCCAGGGCTTTAAGAGAGAAAAGAGAGAGAGAGAGAGAGATCCACTCTGAAAGAGGCTTCTGAATTAAAGTAACAGTGGCCAATGCTGTCATACTTTGCCAAGCCCTGGCCTCCTCCTCACACTCTATTTTTTCACCCCCCACACACACACTTCACATTGTGGAAGCCCACGGGTAGCAGTAAAATAAACAGTCCAGCGGAAGTTCTAAAGTACACTGAAGGATTGTTCTCTAAAGAGCTAAGTTTTGCTGCTCTCTCGCTGGCTGCTTGTTTTGAATGCGCTGACACGGTCAGTTTGAGGGGCTAACACGGTTCCGTCTTGACCAAACCATGAATGCTAACAAGGCACATGTTCATTACAAATATATTATCAGGCCTGAGGGCTGTTGAAAACCTTATTACAGAGTAGGTTAGAGAAACTGCAGATGTATGATGCATTAAAATTGACATGTTAGTCAGTAACTTACAAAAGTTTTAGCTGGTAATACAGTACTGTTAGACAGTGATGCTCATTTTCTGTGACTTTATTGTCAGTTTTGTGCAGCCTGCTGTACAGCAGTCAACAGCTTTGGTTTACACAGTCATATGAAATGCTAGTGTGTTGCTGTCTGATGATTTACCTGTGTTGGTGTCTATAACAAGGAAAACTGATGAAGGCAGATATACAGACCCAAGGAGACCTTGACTTTTGTTGTGAATGACTTACAGAAAAATAGCACCAGCCATTTACATTAACAGTTGTATTCAAATATCAGAAACAGTTAAGTCATATGAGAGTGAGAGGTAAACAGTTAACTTAATTCTCAAGTTACCCATCCAGAAAACAATCCGGGTTCCATTTTAGCACAACAGGCCCATTACATAATGTGTGTAATGTTATAACACAAATGTGCACGTTAATTAGTTCTTGAATTGTAAGATGATTCAGTCTTACAGTGCTGTAGTGACATGTAGGGAGAGAAGATTAAATCTTTCCGTCTCTCTTGCTCATTTAATTTTATTGTTAATGGCAGCGGAAGATTTTACGTGATTATTTTAATATAATCGTGATTAATAAAATGTAAATGATTGTCATTTAGTAAATCTAAATGCTGGGTGTGTAGGTTCATTATATCGCTAATGATGCTTTGTGCATAAAACCAAAATTAATTTTGATTATACTAAAATTGTTAGAGGATTTCTGGTATTTGTCTTCTCTTATGTGTGTCTTTGTTCTACCCCTTGCAAGTATACAGTAACACTGCAGATTTCAACAAAAGACTATTACCTGCTAATAATAAACGCTTGTCAGAATGTCTATTTGTAGATCATTATTAATATCTCAATAAAAATAAGTTGGTTTTTATGTTTTTATAGTATTTGTCTAATATTAAAATTATTATTATTATTATTAGTTTTAAGAACTAATAATAATTATTATTATATAATTTTTATTTAANTCTAATATTAAAATTATTATTATTATTATTAGTTTTAAGAACTAATAATAATTATTATTATATAATTATTATTTAATATTAAATATATTTTAACATTAGTATTTTATTAATAAGAACCGTGAATTCACAGATGACTTTACCCCCCAACATCAAATCTTCTCTTGTTATAGTGGAAACGTGAAGAAGAGGCCGGTTCTGTTTGAGTCTGTTTATAATCTTCATTTTCAGTCTCACTGTATGGCCTGCACACTAGGAAAGGTCTAATCCTCTTAGTAGATAGTTTTGTTCGGCCCTGTTGGTTGCTGAGGGGAGACTGGGCAATGTTGCTGTTCACCACTGAGTGAAGGAGGAGGGGGAATACTGGCTGTTTTAATGGAGGAGAAAAGGCCCGTTTGGAGATGTCTCTGGACTTTTTGTGTGACTTCCTATAATCCTCGTTGTATCTGGACTGTGTTATTTTATTTTGTATTTGGATTGTTATTTCTGTATTTAAGTAATAGTTCACACAAAAAATGAAAACGCTGTCATTGTTTACTCACCCTCACGTTGTTTACTCACTCACCTGTCAATCCAAACTAACATGACTTTCTTCATCCAAGGAAGGGGGACTTTGGAAGAATGTTGCCTTTCCTGTAAATTCATAGTTTATAGTGATAATCTCTGTCAAGCATATAAACACCATTAAATCACTTTAAAAGCAGTTCATATGACTCAGTATGCACAACATTCCATGTCTTTTGAAGCTATTACTGTTGTAACATAATGTGACATGATACTTGTTTGAATATGCAGAATGAAGAATGCTGTGGAATCCGAGCTTCACGTGGGTCACATTTATGGTTCATTTGTTTGGAATTTTTGTTCTTTATGAAGATTTACAGAGGTGGTCACTATGAAACATTATTGCATAGAGAACCAAAAATAATAGCATGTGGTCTGCATACTACTGTTTCTGAGCTGAAAACATCTGCGGAACTCCCTCGTGAATTTTAAATACATTAAATACAGCAATATTGCCAATAAGTGGAATAATGGTGATGCATCTTGGGATATCAGAGACTGTTAAACAAGATTTTATTCATTTAGGCTTTTTTACTGAGATAATCAAAACAGGCTCATTTACATAAACCTCGTGCTGATTGGATATGTCTCTCTGCTGTATAAGTTGCAGACTTTGGCAGCATTTCATACTTCTCGTTAAGGCCGAACACATGTGGAGTAAAAAGTGCTGAAAACTTAATTGGGATTATTTAAAGTGTCCAAATGCAAATTACATTTAATCCTTTTAAATGTGAATCAATTTATGTCGTGATAGATTACAGAAACAGTGAGTGAGCAAGAGAAATGAAGAAGAGAAACTGAACAGGTGCCAATGTGAGATCCCACTGCTTTATAAAAAATATGTTATAAAGTTTTTGTAGTTAAAGTAGGAGGTGTCATAATAAAGAGAGAAATATGGCTTAAGGCTTTTGTATATAAACCTCTGAGTTATTAAATTGGGAATTCATGAAAACAGCGAGAGGCTTGAGCAAATGGGACATTAGAGCTGGAAAAACAGACCATCTGTAAACTCTTTATCCAACAGTACATATCACATGATAAAAGAGACTAATGCCTTTGTATAAATATTCCTTTTCAAAGGATTTTGAGCCATTAGGCTCTTTTAGTGCAGGATGCATCAAGCTGAAACGCAATTGCCTTAATCGATATTGATATAGTCTTTAAATACAAACATCCTCAAAGCCGCACAGATTTCTTATTCCACAGTGGACACACATTCTGCATAAATAAACAGGATCCTAAAAATAATGTTGACAAAGTTACTAAATTAGTGTTTCCAAACTGATCTTAATTACCATTTAAAAGTCGTCTGCGCTTCACTGATAATGTGATTGTAATTCATACATTCTAAATTACATTTTTTTTGCTTTTGTGCACTAATCATAAATAAAAAAGATCAAATACACAAAGTGTTAGAAAATAATGAAGCTGTACAGACACGTCACACATGTTGAGGGGAATCTCTGTTTAACATGGAACAGATGTTCACAGACCACCTGCAGAAGCTGTGCAGAAGCTTTGACTGTTTGAAAGAGTTTAAAGTGATTCTGTACTCTGAGCTTGCCTTTCCACAGCATTTCTCAGTCATGTTATATACAGCTCTTATCTGCTTGAATGGGGGGGAAATGACATCCCCTACACTGGTAGGATTATGGTTTAATATATATTTCAGATTATCAGTACAATTGAAATGTGTCATCACCGAATCACAACAGAAATAAGCTTTCAGCCTCATCCAGCTTTTCTTTCTTTCTTTTACTTTGCTTGAAGTTTAGCCTCTAGTGCTGTTACGGAGATGAATTTGCACACAAACCACACTGCAGTTCGTCATGTCATGTCATGTCTAAACTGGACCTCAATTATTTAAAATCGCGTAACTAATTAATACTTTTTTATTGTACGATTCTTAGGCATGATACAGTACTTTCACTTTCATGCAAAACCTGTTTGGGATGCTTTGCTTACCTGCTTTGTGAATCTAGCAACTCACCACTGGTTTCTTTCACTGCAGTCATTATACATCAATCAGAGAGCGGACGCCCGTTTTCAGTTCCACCTTTGTTTAATCAGGTCACATATGTGCTGTGTTTGAATCTGACCTGATTTCCCAAGAGCAGTGTGGCATACAGTTTAAGAAGCATCTGCTACGTTTCCAAAACACTGCTCAAGTGGACAGAGAATGAGGGGGCGGCAAATGAACTTCTGCTGTGCAGACGGTTGACTTGACACATCATGCTTATGTTTATGTTTAAGTCAGCTTTTAGGAATGTTTTAGTCTTCTGTGTCATATCGTGTATTTGCTTTACGCTCACACATCTGCCATGTGTTTTACACCAGATTGATTTTAGCTGAGACTTTTGCTAAAGCTTTTAAAGCAACAAGGGTCACGACTGATGGCGTTTCATTACAGAACTGCAGGAAGATTAGTGCTTTCTGTTATCTATTCCACATCCTGTTACCCTCATGTTGCACCATGCAATTATTATACATATGGTATTGTACTTGATTTGTATGAGTGTCTTTGTTAGTCACATTTTTTGCTAGTTTGTAGATCTTATCTGTGCCATATGTTTGCTATTACTTCATAAATCTTTCTTCTTGTCCCGTATTTGTGGTTTTACAGCAAGGTTGGTTTCCTATAATTTACAGCAAGTACAAATGTACAGAGTGGCTTTGATTTGTACTCAAACGTATGAGTCGTTCTGCTGTTCAGCTCAGTCGTCTTCATTTATAATTACATTCAAAAAGGTCAAAGAGGAGCAATGAAATTACAGTAACACTACAGGTTATTACTGTTGTAAGTACTTAGTGCGTTCACCTTTTTACAGTGTTTTATAGTGTATGTGTTAAAAGTGGTGTCAGCTTATCATGTGTGTATGTGACCTTCCTGTCACCCCTGGACTAAATGTAATTCAACCTGACACCTGAATGTGTGTGTGGCTTCTAATGGATGCCTTGCTTTGCTTTGACTGCTGGCTAACAGAGGCCTCTGGGGATCAGAGGCACAGACACACACACAGATGTAACAGGTCAAGTGGAACAGAAGTCTGCACATATTTCTCGTGGACACTGAGTTCAGCCGTGTATGAAAAGAAACTAGTCCAAGCAACAGTTTCTGCCCAGTCATCCTAAACAAAATGACTTTAAAGCAACTTAATATTTAATGTACTCTATTTAATTGTACTCCAACCCTAAGCTAACAGGGAACATTCACAGAACGGTGGCTAATGTTCTCTAAACGTTCTCTCAAAGTTATAAGAAACTGCTCTTGCAGTAACGTCAGTAGAATGTTTTTTAAATGCTATTCCTAAGTAGTTAGTGTAACATTTTAAAAACGTTATAGAATTAAAGTGTTGAAATAAAGTTCTTAAAACTAAGCAACAATGTCTAAAAAACTGGATGTTTTGAACTTTCCTGGAACCTTCAATATAACAAGTTTTTGTTAATTAAAGAAAACATTGGGGAAACAATCTTACAACCTAAAATTGCTAACTGGATACTCAATGTGACCTGCTCAGTGTCTTCCGCTATGCAGCTGTGGTAAGGCTTTCAGGAGACAGGTTTACAGTGCATGTGGTCTTCCCTGACGGAACAGAGCTCTGTGGGATACACTGCACCTGTCTATATATAAACAGGATCCTATAATATTTACCTCTATAGTCATTGCATGGTCCGGGTGATTCAATTCACTCTGATTCAAATCAGTGCAGATTCAAAGCAGCTGTGAGGCTCCTGATGTGCTGCATTTTAAGATAAAACAAAAGGTTTATTTGTGGCTGGATCAAATCATGAAGGAAGTGAAACTGATCACGTCTCCTAGTCAAGGACTGTGTGTTTCAATTATGCCAAGTGCACCGCTGATTAGATTACCTGTCTCTTGTGCTACCTCAGCTGCCTCCATTTAAAGACGGAGAGATGCTTGTTTCGTTGGATGAAGATGTGTAAATGGTTTCAGAAGCCTCGCTCAGACATGTTGTCAAGTGCCTTAACATACCCGCTAACTTTCACTTCTCACAAATACATTGATTACCTGCATGAGGCTTTGAGTTTGTATCTGTATTCTGAGACGGCAAGCAGAGAAGATATGAGAGACATAAGATTTAGTGACAGACATAATCATGTAGATTGTTTACTAAAAAGACTGTTGCTGATGATTTAACTGATGTGTTGTCATGAGACACTTTTGCCAGTGTTCAGAAAAAGAACAAAAATCTGAATAGTTTGTGGCTAAACTGAATTAATGTAAAATATATATATGATATGTTACACTAAAATCACAATGGCAGCACACTGTTTTATCATTCAGTCAGAATTTGATGCAGCTGAAAAATATGGTAATATATGGCTAAACTGTAAAATGTGGCTAAACTTTAACTCCATATATGTAGAGATATTTCTGTGTTTTCTGTGTAGATATTTTCTGTGTAGCTGTATAGATGGTTTTTCAGAGGTCTGTCACAGACAAATATTAACTCAATGAGGCTCAGAGTTTTATCTTTATAAAACGTGTCTATATTGGTCAAATATTTATCTGTTTGTGTGTTTTAAACTTTGACCAGACATGCAAAGCGCCCTGTTCATATATTTCTTTATTCTCATTTAGCAAAAAACCGCCATAAACTGTTGCATTAGCTCACAAGGCAGGTAATGATGTGCGTGTTATTTTTGTTTGTGTGTGTGTCTGCTTAGCTAATGTGAAATTTTGACAAGAGTCCCTGAGGGATGAACAGATGTACTTGTCTCAGAACTAACAGCTTGTTGACGATGTGCAATACCTGGTCACGTGCAGACTTTGTCAGAGCACACACACACACAAACACACACACAGACCTTGTAAAGGGGCCCTCTCTGGCCCTTAATTGGATTGGTTATGGTCTTTAGAATTGTGTGATGTGTGTGTGTGTGAAGCAAGACAAAATGCCTCTAATTGGCTGATTTCTTCTTTTGGCTTTTGTACAATGATTGTCTTATTTCTCTGCTACTCTTTCGTTATACTCATTCCATGCGGAAATCAGTGAGTGCTTTTTGACTAATAACATTAATTATGTATTAAAAATACATTAGGCATACATTAAGTGTTTTTGTTTATTGATATACGGTGTTATCATTTATTGTGAGTTCACATTTAGGTGATGTCACGTTTGATGATGGGCCAAAAACTGTTTTAATCTATTACGCGAACACAAGACGAAGAGCTTTGTGTCTGCAGATTTAGACATTATGAGTCCAGTATCAAAGTAAGTGTGCTTTTAACGCAATTACGCAAATGAGCTGCCTGTTTTAAACACACCCAATAAATTTGACACTTATGAAAGATACAGCAGTGACAGAATGAGGCTGTCAGTCTAAGCGGGCTTTTAGAAATCTCTGTCTGTACAGTGTGGCAGCACAGTAAAATGTTAATGGGGGCTGTAATACTCAGTAGTTAATGGACAGCTGCAGAAAGATGCAGGGCTGTTTTGAAGGCCACATTTCATAAGTTCGGAGATATTGGAGACATGGTGGTGTATCACAGATGATGTGAAGATCATATGATTTTAGTTCATCTGTCAGTTGCATTTAAACTTTCCATACACACCTAATTTAAAAATATCTGAGGCAGAAGAAATACAAGAGTTAAATGCAGGATTACCTGATTATCTCTCATATGTTTGCAAACTGGAATGTCTTTATTGTCAGGATGATAGTTCATATATTAATGCTATATCGGTCCATTTTTGCAAATGCATGTTTATATATTGATCGCTTAAGGGGTACAGTATGTTTACTCAACAACTGGAGCTGGTTTATTTTTTATGCGGTTTGTCTGTCTTGGCTCGTTTGAACTTAAGCTTTGTTTCCTGGTTGATGTTTTCTATGTTTTCTCTTTTAGATGTAATTATTTGTAATGAGTGTTAGGATGTTATATTGTGGATTGCTCAGGCAAACAGAGAGTTTTGTCAAAGCACTTCCTTTTACACAATTGCCAACTAAACAAACAAACAAACAAAAGCAAAGGCACATGTTGTCTTTATTTTTCTAAAATCTAGCCTTTCAGAAAAGCATTTTCTTTGTTTTCAAAGCTTTTCCCTGCTGCAAATGGTTTTCCCATCTGTCATTAAACCTGTCATTTACTCATTTTAACGATTGGCTCCAATCTGGCCAATGATGTCATGACAGGAAGTTCTCCCTAGTGAAATGACCCTTGACCCCAACTCACACAAACTGTCTTTCAGATTCCCTATCAAGAGTCAAAGGTCAATTAGTTCCACTAAGATAAGGGAAACAGTGAAAGTCTATCTGACAAATCAATAGCATTCTATAGAGCTGTATTGGTTTTAAGGAAAATAGAAAAATGCAGTATATCCATATAAAATGTTTTTTTAACTGTTCATGATTTTAATGATCATGTATATAATTTAGTGTTGAATCACTGTTTAGAGGATAAACAGACCATAATAGCTTTGTAATATGATATTTGTAATATCTTTGCACATAAAGAGCTCCATTTTATGTCTGTTTCTACTGAGCATAAATCAGTTTATACTGCCTGCCTTTCAAATTGTTCATAAAATCTATCTTAAAAATTACTGTAAGATTACTATAATGGTTGAAGTACAAATCTTACATTGTTTATAATAACATATATATCTTAGAAATAGATTCAAATGGACTTTAGGTTGAGACAGTAAATATAAGAAATAGAATTGCATGTTCCAGTTATAAAGGCAAGTTTAATGTTTTCATAATCATTTAGCAGTATTTTACTGTTTTGGTGCTAGAATTTCCACACCATGTTTTGTGATTTTATGTGAAATCTAATGCAGAAATAAGCATCTAGAAAGGTGAGAGAGAGAGATTAGAAATATATCACTGGTGTGCTGGTCTTTGCCTGGTCCCACTGGTCCTCATGAGAATGTCATTTAGATAAATGCTCCCAATTACAGCCCCGCTGCCCAGTACTCATGTGGGACAACTGTGTGTGTGTGTGTGTTTGCGTGTGTGTGTTTTCCAGGGTGTAAATGAGGACATTTATATATGTTTGTGTGTATGTGTTTCTTGGGCTACATTCATGGTTAAGAGCATTTATGTGAGTGGTCTATTTGTGTCTGTATCTAACCAGGTTATTGTTTTATATTTGCAGAGGTCAGAATTATCTCTGTGTTTTCTAACAGACTAACTTGCCCCTTTGCAACACTGCCCTATTATGCTGTTGTAGCTACATATTCCTGTGAAAGCAAACCACACAGTTCACCCTGAAAACTTTCCCTGTGTTAGGCTGTGCCTCTCTCTACATCAGCTCGGTTGTTAGGGGGAAATTACCTGTGTCATAGGAGATGATACACGGCACATGTTCCAGTTTAAGCTGGCACACAATTCATAGGCAAATCTCATTTTCTCGGCAGGACCGAAGCAAATTGTATCAGACCGCTGAAATGCATCATTTCCGCTCCAAACAGAAAAGCAAACATGAAGTCAGAGTGTACGTTACAAGACCTATTGCTAAAAGCTCATAATGCAGGACGCACTGGACCATTCAGAGCACTACAGAAGAATATTGTTTGCTAATTCTTTACCCTATTTACCCACAACAGTCTAAATCTTGGTAGTCCAGGAAATAAAGTATTGTATTACGATGAAATGCTGAGTTGTCAGGAGGCATTTAAGCTGTCTGTAAACAATCAAACTGTTGTAGTTGTGTTGAATGTTGATGTGCTATATACAGGGGAACTGTAGAGGTAAAGCCCTCTGGGAGAACTGGAAGGTGGGATGGTGATGTACACACTGAGAGAGATGTCAGAGCTAATCAAAACAGACATGGCTAGTGAGTCACTGTAACTTTCGTGAACAGATTTCAACACAATCTCTCTCTCTCTGTCTTTCTTTCTCTCTCACTCTCTCTCTCTGTCTAAAATAAACAATATTATGTTAATATTTGAAGTGTAACAAATTTAAATGATGATGGTAAATTGCTGATGGTAAAAAAAATTCTTTGGTAGGGTAAACAAAATTGAGGTACAGTAATATTGAATTTTGTTTGTTTGTTTAATCTTTTTTGTTTGTTTAATGGTTTACTGTTAAATGAAAAGTGTTGTTTACAGTCAAAAGTCTCCCTGTGTCTCTTTCCCTCCTTGTTCTCTCTCTGTCTCTCTCTGTCTCTCTCTCTCTACTTGTGCCCACATGTCAGTTGAATTCTGCTGTTGGCAAACTGGTCGGCGAACCTTCAATCTCAGATTCAACACGCTGTTGGTTTGTCATCTTCCACATTTCTTTTCCTCTTCATCTCATTAAGCAGGAGACCTCAGGCCTGTAGTGTAGGTTACAGTACCTCACTTCATTGTTTGGACTGCATCACTGATCCTCAATCAGGTTTTTGTTTATTCATCTTGATTTTGATTATGTAATATTACCAGAGGCTCTTGAAAATGTTTAGGTTTTGTCATATTGGCCAGCACTCAACTCCTTCCTCATCTCCTTTACAGAGTGACACGAATACTTTATAATGGAGAATGTTTAAGTGATGGGCTGTGGATTATAGTCAATATAGTTCAATGTTTTAAGATTTGTGTATGCATTAGGTATCAGCAACAAAATTATTTAACCTTTTAATTATTTAATAAGAAAGTTTTGTGCTCATTTATAAACATACTGTAATATGAAAAAAGCTTCAGTTTATTCAGTCTAGTTCTGTTTCTAGAGAACACAAATCAATAACTATACTGCCTACATTTCAAGTTGTTCATAAAAATCAGTCTTAAATTAAATTATTAAATAACATTTTAATAATTATTATATATTACATATTAGTATTTGTTGAAATTAACCAAAATGCTGTAAAAGCACGATTATTATATAAATATTATCATTTTATGCTAGCAAATGCATTAGCTAATGTTAATGTACAGTTTTAAATATTAATGTTACTCTACAGTACATGCATGCAGTACATGTGTACAAGTTTATTTATAGATATTTTGACATGAGGCATTACAGTGCTAAACAAACAGAACAGGACCATTTTTTTCTGACTAATGAAACCTACGGCACTAACCTAATATTTAATCTAAATGTACAGATTCATGAAAGTCTGTGTAATAAACGGAGGAAAGTTTTGATCCCTTCACTGGGAATGACGCCTTAAAAAAGCCAGAGATTTGATTTATGCAGTCTCATGACCTTTACCTT
>JAZGTJ010003841.1:0-33321 GCA_036877575.1 Botia almorhae
GAAAGGGAAAACAAATCACCCGACATCTCCGTTTCTGTGCATCCCATTCTGAGCTGAATGAGATAAACAGGTGGAAATCACCGATCTTATTAGGGAACTGCAGTTGTTGGGGCAGGTGGGTGGAGTCAGATTGTGCGCTTGTTTTCATCATTAGTCATTAGGATATAACTAAAAATAACACTGACATTACATTTGTGTATTTGGCATACGGTTTTATCCAAAACAGCCTACAGTGCATTCAAGGAATACAATTTCCCAGTATGTTTGCACTGTACTGCTAACCCAATGCTCTACTAATTGAGCTACAAAAACACTATTCATAACATTTTATTATTAAATACTTTTTAAAGGGCTTAGGGTTTATAAATATGATCACTAGTATAAAACAAAAGAAAGACCAAAGGCAGACGTTTGCAATTATAGCCTTTTGTTTCCTGTGGATCGTATTGTGCTCATATTCTATTGCTCTAGATCAACAAAGCATGAGATGAATAGACCGTAGACAGACATGGACAATAGAATATGAAACAGTCTTCAGCTTTTTACGAGCTGGCCGGTACAATAACAGTGAGCATGTGTGATTTTGAACTCACTGACCTGAGGTTTACAGGGTTAACCAAAGGTGAGCTTTAACATCCCCCACTCGACAGATCAACTTCTCTTAAGAACTACATAAAACGAGCCCCTGTTCTGCTTAGATTCCATGAAGTATAAAAGGTTAGTAAGTAAAAAATGGATTACTGTACTTGCTTTGGATAACAGCATTTCCCGAATGCATAACTGTAATGTATTTGTTTATACCTCTGTTAATGTGCTCCATAGACCTCCATATAAATCTGTAGTGCTCAGGCCTGGTGGTGTTAGGATCTGCCTGGTTATCTGTCCAGTTGGTGTGACGGGTCTGCTTCTAGAACGTCTGTACATGTGCTCCGTGTTTCCATGACTTCCAGCAGTCAACGATCTCATCATAAGACTGTTGGGGGTCATGGGTCTGCTCTGAGTCCGTACTCCACTAGGGGTCTGGGTACGACTGCTGGGGCTGCTGGGAGATGTCCGGCCCATCACCAGTGTTGTGGGCATGGTGTTGTGAGGCGGCAGGCCTGTGGTCTTTGCGGAAAGGCTACTGGGAGACTGCGGTCTGGACGTCTGTCCAAAAACAGGCAGAGTGTTGGTGGTGTGGAAGAGAGGAGGTAGAAGGGAGCTCCTGTGAGGGCTGTTTGGACTCCGGTTCAGCTTGCCTTGTTCTGCCAGCTTGGCCAAGTCTTTCTCCACTTCTAAAGAAACGAAGACAACAAAAGCATGGAATTACCAACTAGGGGATAATAGAGTTGCTTTACATGACTACAGCCCTATAATGATGTGAACGGTTTCCTTTGAGGAGGTTAGATAAATGTACGTTTTCCCTACACAACCTCTCTAAAAATATGAAAAATTCGACCTACCTTTAGCAGATTATGTGCGGTTTCAGAACTTATCTTAAACAGAGCTCAAAAAAATCTGAATCTACAATACAGGTATTGTATTTTCCTCCTCTCATTTTTTGTTTTGGCAATCTTGAATATTAGAACTGAAGCTACGTTTGTCTTTGCTGTCTTGTGTGGGTAGCACATACTTGTTCAGACCATAGACAATCCCATTTTACTAACAAAATCCTGTCACAGACAGCACACTGTATGAAATGACATACATAAATCAACTTTAATTATTGAAATTCAAACAGAAAAGACTATTAAAAGCATGTGGTGTTGCCAATAATAGACATCGGTGTATTGACAAAGTATTTGCCACTCATAGATTCCCGTTAACAAAACCACCAAAATCATGTCCTGAAGTTTGTTGCTGTCTTTTAACTGTCACGGGCAGCAGTTTTACTGTCAGCTGTAAAGCATAAATTGGATGGCATGTTTGCTCTGTGTGAGTACATGAGCTATTTAATATAGCCGGTTCGTGTCAATATATATGTTTGCTTTGTTGGTAGCAAATCAAATATTTTTGTTTAGAAAACTTTGCACTTTTCAAATGGAACGTCTGGCCCGCGTTCAGTTTGAGAGGAACTGTGCCATGCATTTATACAAAACTAATCACATAATTATCATTTCAAGTGCTTTTGTACAGGAAAACAAGCTCTTGTTAAGGATTCTGAATAAACAATGACACATTATAACTATTATGCACACGCTTGAAATGCATTTCAGAAACCTTTCCTTCCTCACTTATGAGAATACAGTTATTTCACCCAAAAGAAACAACATTACTTTTCCGCTCCACAATGTAAAACACATGCTTGTTGTCCAGATTACTAAAGTAAATACATAAATATAGAACGTGATGTCATATCGGCTGACATAGCTTTTGAAATGAATTCCCTTTATGGAAACTATTCCAGTCTGTTCTGTATATAGCTTTTCCGGAATATATTCAATTCTGTAAATGGATAATCAGATTGTTGCGTCTGTATTTAATCAGACGTAATTACAAATGACTGAACTTCCATTTGAATGGTATACAGGAACTCGATCCGGTTTCTCAAACACATGCGACAAAAAGAATTTGTTGTTAAAATATAATGCAGTTCAAATGTGTGTTATGACAGGAAATATACCGTATAAAGACAATGAAGCAACAGAACAGAATGCAGGGGTCTTGAAACACAGTTTTAAAAGTGGAACTCAACTCAACACTCTGATAAAAATGGTGAGATGCTCAAAAACAGCATGAATCAGCCACAGAGCCGACGCAGCGTGTAGTGGTGCTTAAAAAATGTTTTTAAATGAGTGTTTATTTTGTCAGAATGAAGTAAAATGGTGGATCTAAAGCAATCAAGTTAACTATGAGACTTCCTGGCTAGTGGACATGAAGTGGACCCTCATTAAATCCATTAATCACAAATTGTAACATTTTAAGTCCTACCAAACAGGTGGAGTTTTACATCTAACAAAACATAACAATGTGTATTTTTCCAGCAATTGGAAACCTTTAGTTATTTTTTTTATTTTTCTTTTATTAATTATCACGGTGATGTGTATCATCCATTTCTGACAAAATGCATCATATACATTGTTTAGTGCTCATAATATTCAGTCATATGAAGCTATTGATTGTGATGAAGCATCTATACAGATATAAGGAGAAAGAGAATGTGGAGTGAATAAGTGAGATAGGTAAAGAGAGAGAAAGAGAGAGAGAGAGAGGGAGAGAGAAATGGAGGGAGAGAGAGAGAGGCAGGGAGAGGTAGAGAGAGGGTTAACTAGAAGCAGCAGATCTAATCTATTATAAACAGTTCTTGATCAAAAAAACAAATGCGCTTCCCACAAGGCTACGATCTTTAAACACGCAAATCCATCATTTAAAACATATGCAACCTTATTGATTCCGGACTTGTTCTTCCTAAATAACACAGAGGAAAAGAGAAAGTTCAGAGGAGTCAATCGGAATAAATCCAACCAGCTGAAAACCTTTATTTATCCAGAAGTGGCAGAAAGCTGTTCCCTGCTGTTACGAAATAGCCAATAACATTGTCCTCTGGTAACAAGTCAAATACTGAGCTTTTAAATTCCTGAAACAAAGAAATGCAGGCTGATCGTAAATTAAAAGGGAGTTTGAGGATTTAGTTGACCACATAATTGAGGTAATAATGAGATAAAAGCAAGAGCCTGGCTTTCAACATGGAGTACATTAACAGCTAATAAAAGCATGAAAGGGGGTAAATTAGGCTGTTGAATAAGCCTAATGTCTGGCCTTATAGCGATGTCTCTATTCAGATAGAACTCAACAGACAAACAGCTTTTAAAAAATGCGATAGAAGGGGGCGGATTTTTCCACAGAGTTGTGTATCAGTCACCAAATCTGTGTATTTGTTATATCTGTGTATCTTTAATTGCACAGTCTACGGAATTGACCAGTTTTACATTTAACTACAGGCTGTACGCTGTGAATGTCTATAACTGTGTATGAGACAAAACATTAAAAACACAAAAGTAAAACACTTCCCACATGCATGTGGCTAAACTGGTAGAAAAGTGAGAACAGCATCTTGTTTTTCAAACAGATTATCAATAACAAAATAAATCATTTCATGTGAAATTCAAAATGATGATTTGTAGGCATGGCATGGTTATTTGTTCCTATGTCACAGATATTCACACCACTTATAAATCCAAACACAGTCTCAAACAGTATTGTACAATTCATACAGATTAAATAAAAAAATCTGTTCCGACCATTTAGAATGAAACACATTCCAACCAATCAGATTTTAATCTGATTTCAAACCACATGTGGATGTGGTCTGGATTGTGTTTGTAAACTTTGCATTTTATGTGGTTTTTGTGCTGCTCAGACTTCAAAAAAACGACACAGATTTCTGCTGGATGCGCCAAGAGTCACAAAGCAAAGGTTCTTAAATTAGTGAATTGTTGTCTGAGACATTTCCCGTCTGTTAATAAAACACTTCATTTACTGATGACAAAATCTGATGTTACCATTAGTCAATAAAAATCAACAATCACTTCTTGGAAATGAGTATGTGACACATTTCCTATGAAATTGACTTTTTATATAACTTATAACCTATAACATTATTTGTCAGTTTCTGAGTGTAGTTGTTTTTGTAAATTGTTAAAACTAAAAGTTTTCAGTCAGAGTAGCTACACGGCCAGCAATTTTCGGTTGTAAAAACATTTCCCTAACGATTCCATTAGGTAACAAACGTTAAAAATGTTATTTTAAATTTTGTTGGAACAATCAAAAACTAAAGTTCTTTAGCCAATCCATTAAAGTTTGCTCGTTATATGAGCGTTATTCAAACATTTTTTAAATTCTGTAATGTTTTAAAATCTTTTACTAACAACTAAAGAATAACCTTTTCGATATATGATATATAACCTTTTAATATGTTGTACTAATGTTACTGCAAGAACTTTTTGATAACTTTTAGAGGACGTTAGCCAAGAATGTTCTGAGAACATTCCCTGTTAGCTGAGAAAATATTTCTGCAGTATATCTCAAGTTTTAAAGATAAATTTTATATCCTTATGAAATGTCCACCTCCCACCGTCACACCCCAGCACAGCTGCTGCCTTGACAATTTAGTGAGAGTGCCCTAAAAAACTTAATATGTTGCAAATGTACTTCCACTGAAAGAAAAAGCATTACATACATAAACAAACAACCAAATGCTCAACATGTGGGAGTTGTTGGCTCTGGGTGCTGGTGCTGCCTCTGGTTTTGGAACACCATGTCACACAAAGGTCTGCGAGATCAAAACCCAATAAAAACCATCGTCTGAGTTTGATCATCTGCAGACAGCGATTTGTCACTTCACAGCGTCGCTAACAAGCTCGCGTCTGCGGCGGTGGAGATATTAAACGAATGAAAGATGTTCAGCATATTTTAATAGGTAGATCAGCATTTAATTAGCCAATCGTGTGCCTTTAATTAGCCAATTGTGTGCCTTTTCCTTGCGTTCACACGCAGACAGGAGCGTGGCGGAGACTTTCAGATGTGTGGCCTCTGACAGCGGCAGGGCAGTAATGGAAAGGTACAGCCCGCTTTATATGCGCGTGTTCGTGTGTTAAAAACCTACCAGCGAGATGTTTGCCCATGTTCTCCAGTTCTTTAGCGAAGAGGGAGTCCTGGAGTTGCAGGGCACGTCTAGACGTCTGGGGGCTCGTGCCTCTGATCGGCTTCACGTCCGACGGCCAGACCGGGTGACGCTACGACACACACGCGAGACAGAGCGGAGAGTCACGTTAGAAGAATCTGGAGCCTTGAATTACACTCTTTTTTACATACTTCTTATGGTTACAACACTGTGCCATATCTGTTATAATGAGGGCCAGTTTTTTTTAAAGAGAAAAACTGGAAACCACAGAGCTTTGGGATAAATGTCCGCGTGGCAGCAAAGGCTGAACTGTAATTCGTGAACACCGCGCTAGACCTTCAGTAGTGGTTAAAAGATTCTGAAGTAACAATCAATAAACTCTGAGGATCCAAGAACCAATGACATACAATTACTATATTTCACCATAATGCATTTAGCGGTTTTCAGGGATTAAGAAAACAGCCTTTTAACTTAAAACTATGGAAAATAAACTTTAATAATATACTGCACAAGAAATACATAAATGAAAATCACATTGGTTTGTAATGATTTAGATTATTGCTAACATGCATGCTTGCCCGGCAGCGTAATACAATATTGCTTTTATTCCATGTATGAATCTGATTACTGGCCTGGCACTGGTAATTCTGCAAAAAACATCTCTTTAAACCAGTTTAAGGTGCTTTGCTGGTTCTGAGCTGGTTAAAGTTGGTCAAGCCAATATCTGAGCCAAAAACTCTGGTGGTAATCCAGTTAAAAAGACCCCAATAACCAACAAAACATGTAAAACCAACAAAACAAACTAGTGTAATAAGCTTAGAATGGGTTTTTAGAAGGATAATCAGAATTCTGACTGTCGTGTCATGACCCAGTATCCTTTACAATGATCGTTACTGACAGCCAACATTTGTCAAGCTAAAACTTTCATAAAAACAATTCATAAAAACCATCAAAAACTCATAAAACTTTAAACTAAAAGTGTGTTAAAACTAAACGTGTTAAAAACTATTTTGACACTTTATTTAAAAGAGCCACACATTGAGTACAAGGGCCATCATCTCTGTCCAAACATGACATCATGCAGTATATTATGTAACTAGGGACAGCGTTATAGGCCCAAACTGCCTTAGCTCATACTGCATCTAATGTCAGGCCACAGACAGCGCCATACTGTACATACCATGAAACACGCCCAGGCCAAGAAATCTGTGTCATCCAGAATGTTATTGAGGGCAAGCCAAGATTACAGTTACTTTTATAAAAACCTCCCATGTTATACTGTAGATCTGCTTCTACACTTTATCTGAGGTTTACTTTAGGATTGCACCTGGTTTTGACCTCTGGTTGTCATAGCTTACTAAACCTAGAGATATTTGCCATAGATGGTTTTCATACAGATCCTCGAAGCCCCAGGAGAAACAGATACCCCAAGCATGTACCTCAATATATAAACAGACATACATACAAACATAAGCATGTCAGATTCCGGCTTCACGTCCCAGAATGCATTATTAATTCAAACAAAGCAGAAGTCAAGTCATGTCCAACATACAGACAGGAAGGACACATACAAACACATATACACACTCATTTGAACTTTGTAGAAGGTCACCAAACCCAACGGAACTAATCTGACAACACGCAAACCCTCAAAGCGACATTTATCTAAACACACCAGGAAAAGATCTCTTCCTTCACAAGTGTTTTGACATTTTTCTATAGACGGGCATCTGCATTTACAGTAACAACAAATAAATATGAATGTCAGTTTACAGAAACACTTTTGGAAATTATGAGCTGCTGCCAGGAGATGTTTGTCAGTGTTCTTTTGATTTGGAGCATGAATCAGTTTCGATGGCCTCTTACTGGATGAATCTTTGGTTTATTGGTTTAGTTAAAGTCCCATCATCAACTATACCAACCTAGTGTAGATCTAGCTCAAATACTGCGTAACTGAAGCAATACTTGAAACCACACTGGCAGCACAATACTGTAACCCTCAGCATGACTGTGGTTTACAATGACAGTTGTTTTTATTAATCATAATGTGTGCGTGCAACTACAAACCAAATGAGTCAAACTAGTTTGAGAACTTTTGAATCTATTTCCTGCCTGCAAACCTCATATGAACCAATAGGATGTAGGCTGTTTACAACAGCCACACAAATAAGCTGTTTTACGTTTGCAATGAGTAATCATGGAATGTGTGTTAACCGACAGGCTCAACAAAGCTGGGGGATTAAAACCACTTTCTATTCACAAACATGGATTCAATTGCTTCAGCAGTGAAATCCACAATGAGGATAAATAAAGACCACAAAACAACTGTCCACATCTAAAGTACTTAAGAGCGTGTGTGGACTGCAGACGATGTGTGTGTCCGCCTCATTGGTCGAGCCACTGGCAACCAACCCACCAATCACCTCAGTCCTCTCGGGAAAAGCACGACATCGTTCTCTCAAAGGCTGTTTAACAGGCTGTAATAGCTGTGGAGTTTCTCCCATGCCACACACACACAGCCACAGAGAGCCACTGGAACTGTTCAAACAACGTCCGGCTTATTGAAAGCAGGTTCAAAAACCACAAGAGACAGTCAGAGATTTACATTCTAGATTTACATAAAACGAACAGTTCATGCAGTTGATGGCAATAGGAGTGATTTCAAATACATAAGCGGACTCTTTTTTTTTACCACATCAGGACAACGTGGTCTTGGCTCATCGCCTGCTGTCACATTCGTGCTTCCTGGGTCTTTACGGTCTTAGTCTCAAGCCACAGTGATGTTTAGCATGTACACAGAACGACGAGGCTTGTGTTCTGCCCAGACCAACCTGCCACAGGCGAAATAAAGAATGGCAGCCGGCCCTGGTGCAAGGAAGAAAACACCAGTAACCACATTACATCAGTTCCTCCATAGTGGGCTTTTTTAAAACCAGCTCAATTCCAGCTAACAGGGAATGTTCACAGAACATTGGCTAACATTCTCTAAAGGTTCTCTTAATGTTATCAAAACACGTTCTTGCAGTAATGTTACTAGAATGTCTTCTGACATTATATATCATGTTTAAAAAAACAGGATGTTTTGAATGTTCCTAAAACTTTCAAAAGAATGTTTGACCTGTTTTTACTTAATGGAAATGTTATGTAAACATTCCTACAACCCTAACTTGTTAGCTGTAAAGCCTCTTCCACTGTTTGCTTGCTAGATGTGATGGAGAACAACATGGATGAAAAATTATGTTCCTTTTTCTTGCTCTGCTTTTACATTGCGGCTTTTCTTTGAGTTCAGAATCTGGGAGGAAGTAACTGATTTAATGCTCTTCCTGTCTGAAACAGCAAGTCATGTCTCATGCCATCTTTAGTTTGGAGAAAAGAACTGATGTCTAAAGTTAATTCTGAGGCAAAACTTTTGTTTACCACGATGGACAGATTTGCCATTTCATATTTGGTAATGGAGAAACAAACAAATTGAAAACTTAGGAGCTGCGTCTCTGAAAAGCCATGTGATGCTTTTTGTTGTGCCAATTTGCAAAGACACAGACTGTCGTCAAACGTCTGTGTGCATTTAATTTGTCTTCACTTTAGACTTCCATTACCAAAATCAAATGTGATTAGATTTAATTCATATTCAATTGAATAAAAAATACTACACAAGATAACCTGTACCGGTCGCCATCTACCCTCTGGTGATCTGGTTAAGTGCACAACAGATGGAAATTAAGTCTTAACATGAAGGTTTATTAAATCTAGCAGCATGCATACTTACTAATGCATACTCACTAATGTATGCTTGTAGGCATGGTGCCAAAAGCAAACGGGAAATGGGCTATAACAAATGTTTTATCTGATTAAACTCTAAACCACAGAAGAAGACCCTAAAGCATGACACACTGTCTGCACCTGCAAAAAACAACACACACCTGCACATCGTACTAAAAGCAAGTACATACTAATTACTTTATTCAGCTAGTTGTATTCGCGAAAGCTCGTCTAAAACGAACATATAAATCTGAACACTGAATACAAACATCTTTATAAAGAAATAGAAAATAGTGAAGATTGTGGTTCAGTCCACAGTCCAAAATATTCAATGATAATGGGGATTGCGATGAATAACCGACAAACAGACTTTCTCTCTTAAAAGTTAAACACAACCTATTAGCAGAAATGGCTCAGACGGGGCCCGAAAATACCAGACTGCACAACATGTTTTAAAAATGCTTTGTTTTTGGGGTCCATTGAAGGTGAGTAATTTGCTTCGTTTGTTTGATCATTTTACGCCCCAGGATATCTGAAACGAAACAAAAACAGTTTTTGATTTGCAATTGACAGAATATTAAGTTTGCATGCCGGGCCATGGAAATGAGGTCTGTGGTTGGTTGCATGTGGGCATGTATGTTTGCCTGCAGGCCTACAGTATGTATATTAAAGGCATACTAGACACTATGTAACCCAGATGTGGAGATCTAAGTTCTTACTGTAGTTCAATGAAAACAGCAAATGCAGATTTGTTCCACAGAAATGTAATTTGGGTTATACTACTAACTTTCCTCCTTATAAATAAGCAGACTAATCAGGCATACCGGGAAGGCTTTTGCACAGCGGCTTTCGAACTTGACTTTGGTCCACACAGAGCTCAACTAGTGAAGGCTAACTCTCCCCAAGGTTATTTATTCAATATCACCCCGGTACTAAGACAATCAAGGCCAGAAAACCACATGAGAGAAACTCATTAATTTGTGATGGCTTGTGTTACCAAAAAAAGCTAAAAACGATTAAAGATGAGAAACGTCAGATCAGTTATAGTGTGAGGTTGTCACAACAGAAAAAATCCATTTCCTCATTTTCCACTCTTACATAAAAAATCTTTTAATACATGTTACACGGGTGTAATTAGCAGAAAAATATCAAATACTTCCTTCTCAGTCACTTTAATAACGACACGCACATGCACAGAACGGTTCATTCAATTCCACCATCTGCATTTGGTTGCATGAAAGCAAAGATATTTCATTACATTTACCCACAGGGCTGATTAGAGAACATCAGAATTATTATCCTTATTGACAGGAGCAAATTCGGCACAGGACAGGATGAATAATTAACATTGAACATTAACATTCAACAGTGAACTATTACATAGCTGACTAAATAGGGCTGTCAATTAAAAAAATTAACAATTAATAAGAAGAAAGGCTAAATGAATGCAGTTATTCAAGCCCTCTGACCCATACAGAAGTAATGCTTTATGCAATACTTTACAGTTATGTACTGTATTGTACTGTAGTGTACTGTATTCAGTGCTCTCATCTGCCAAAACAATGTAATAACAATTTGTTGGAATTAAACAATATAGTGAAATTATCATCATACGCCAACAAATTAAATTACTCATTTTTAAAAATTGATTACATTAAAATTCAATGTAAATTCAAATGGATTTTTTCATTTCGAACAACAGCAAAAAACAAAAGCATGTGATATAGACCATAAAACCAGTAGACTGGATCTGAAAAAAACAGGTTGTCCAAAGGCCGACGCTTCCCATGATGCTCCACAATCTGGAGCCCGTAAGCATCTCTGCCCATCATGAGCTTCATTTATGGTGCTAAGAACATGAGCTACAGCTTGGAAAAGATCAGCACAGAAGATACAGCACCCATGACTATTGTTGTCCAAAGTGACTCATCTTGTAAAAAGCATTACGTTTTGTTTTCTGTGCCATTCTGGGCGGCGAGGAGAACAAACCCCTGAGGACGGGTTAAAGTAACAAGCTATTAGGAAGACAAATCACATTTGCCTTTCAAATAGAGCCCCAAATAAGCAATTAAACAGAAAACAAGCACATTAAGCTTTAAAAGCTGCAGTAGGTGATCTGATCTTTTCACACTCGCCGTTCCATGTGGGAAACATTAGTCGTCTTGCTATTGGCTCACTGGCACGGTTTAATCTATAGACGAGGGGCCTCTTTCACACTCCCTGTGTCCTTCGTTCTTTTTTCTTTTAGAGACAGGTCTTAAAAAATACAAGCCAAAGTAAAGAGAGTCTTTCTGTGTGAATAGGAAAGCAGACCTGGGTATGCAGGAGGCCCTAAACCAGGGCAGGCAAAGATTCGGGCACAGGGGCCTCATTAGCTTTTAAACAGTACATGAGGGGCCTCATTGTATAATTATCATAATTACTTTTTAGATACAACATTCTGCTATGATTGGTTCACATATCAAATCATTTTTTACCTAAATTTGACACAGAATTGATTTTGTGAAATCTGTGAATGATGAGGCAGGCCTGAAATATGGCTATACAAATACAAAAAGAGTGACCAAAAATGGTATATTTTATTTCACTTTATTTCATATTCATGTTTAAAGGGATAGTTTACTCAAAAATGAAAATTCTTCCATCATTTACTCGCCCTCATGTCATTTCTTTTGCATCTGAGGAACAAAAGAAGATATTTTAAAGTACGTTGGTAACCAACCAACAGCGGCACCTATTGACTTCCATTGTATGGACACAAAACCATTGAGACATGTTTTTTTGTGTTCCACAGAAGAAAACAAGTTATATGTGTTTGGAATGACATGTGGGTGAGTACATGATTCAGGGTGAACTATCCCTTTAACACACTCTCTATCATACCCGTATCAGATCTTGCGTCAGCGTCTTTTTTTCAGAGATAAGGGGGGAAAACTCATGGTTGCCAGATTGAGCAAAACATTGGGTGGAATATTGCTAAACTGTGCAAGGCAAAACTCAAAATGTGTGTTTTGGAGCTCTTCAAATTGCACAACACTTTCTATCTTAAAAGCTTGGCATGTGTTTTTACAGAAAGAGAAAGGAGCTTTTGAACGGCAAAAGGCTTTGGTGATGAAATGATGGGAAAAAGTGAAGTGCCAGATCTAGCCCGTAGAGCACAGTTAGCACATGTCTGCTCTACACAGTTTCAGGATGACATTGTTTACTCTGTGGAACAGTTTCTGAGGAACTCTGGGTGAAGGTGGAGCAGTGCATGTTCCTCACACGCCCGCTGCTGCCATTCTGTCTGGAGTTCTCGGCACATAAGGTTCCACGCTCAACTCTGCCAACAATTCCTAAACATTTTTCCAACACTTTTCCTCTGTAATTATAGCTGCTCTCTCTGCTGATAGAAAAATAACCACTTTGTGATGGGTTTGAAAGAGTTCGAGGTTGCTATAGTGACAGAAACCTGTATACAGTGAAGTTCCCATGAGGTTTTGTGAGTGTTTTTCTGCAATGACAGAATGCAGGGAGAGTCTTGTTATTGTGTCCCATGTTGGAAATTTGTTCCGGTCTCTGGTGGCTTTTGTTGACAGCTTTGATGAAATGGGGGAGTTCTGCAACACAGGTGTCCTCATTGACCCCACTCTCAAACGTAAACGATCACAATTCCATCAACAACACGATACTCTGCGAGGACGCGACCTGCGCGTGATTTCTCACCTCGTCAACAGCCAAGATTCTCTTTGTTCAAACCCTGCACCTTTTGAGCAGCCGCTTATTAAAGACACAATGCACCATTTTCGCACGGTGACGCAACTAACAATTTTAGGAAGCAAGAATGTTTCCTTCACATTTCCATTAAGTAGCAAAAATTTTTAAAATGCTATTTTGAATGTTCTAGGAATGTTCAAAAATCCACTGTTTAAAATGTTGTGTCAACGTCATTGCTTAGTTCTAAGAACACTGTTTTTAAAAGTTCCACTAACAGCTTAAGAATACGTTTTCGATATATGTAACACATAACATTAAAAAAGACTTTGAGACAACTTTGAGAGAACGATAGCCAATGTTTTGAGAACGTTTCACATTAGCTAGGGAGGTCTATTTCATTGTTTTGCTTGGGAAACGTCCCCTCTAGGTTGACAGGCGCAGAGACAAATAGTCAAGTCACGCCTGGGCCAGTCCGCCCAAGAGAATGACCTAAGTGGTTTTAACTGTCGTTCTGACAGCTTTCACAATGGAGATGATGCTATTGCTGTTAATGACTGAGGGAAAGTGAAATAATAAACAGTTTTCTCTGGGTGAGAATCACCTACCTGCCCTGTCACCTGAGAGGCCATCTGTAGATCTGCAGCTGCTGGTAGTTTTTCTGTCACCGTGGGTAATGGACCTGTTCCAGAAGCACAAAACACACAGAGGGTTTACCACACGCACACACACTCAAGATACGCTCCCACACTCTGGTGACAGCACTGAAGGGGCCTCACGAGAGACAATGAAGAGATTTAGTTTCTCCACAGTAAGAATGAGTGACTCACACACAAAAAACTAATTTTCACAAACCTGCCCCTTGCAGCCGACAGCATAACATGATACAGTACTCACATAAATCTGAACCGTTTGGATATGATATGTGATTCAAGAGACTTGTGTGAGACAATAAGTGTAGCGGGCAGGGTGGTGTGTTCTGCTTGGGAGGGAGTTACGGGCCTCATGGAACATTGTAAGGAGGGGGGCCGACTAAGGCTCTCCATAAAGTTCAGTTTTAAAAAAACGTAAAAGAAAAATGCAAAAAATAAAATGGAAAAAAAATTATGTTCTTTATTTTGTTCTTTGGCATAATCTTTCATTCTCATTATTTTAGAAATTAAATGGGCCGATGGAGAGTAGGGGGGCCCCGGGCCCCAAAAATTTTAAGCTTGGTACTTACATGGTATTTCTGGCACAGCTTGCTCTGGGACATGTAGTTCTGGTTCCTCTTCTGATATTCCAGGATTGAGACTGTCCCCCTGAAGCCTAACAAAATGCAAAACCGAGCTTTTATTTCATACGAGCGACTTGAATTTCTCCTCAGTTATGATAGCTAGATAACAGATAACAGTAAAAATACTATCACGTTCATCTTTCAGAGTAAACTCTCAGCTGAGGGTACGAAAGAACTCTCCATTACTGTGTGATGGATCTGTGCCTAATAAAATATCTCTTTCTACCCAGCGTCCTTGCTGCATGAGAACATGTGGAGACAGTGAGTCTTTATTCATAAAAGGTAATGAGACAGAGCCAATGCAGTATGTTTGTCTTATCGCTTTTGAGGGGGAGAGATGAGGATATATGGGCAGGGTGGAATGTAGACAAGGCGTAACATAGGGGAAAACTTAAGACATGACAACGATCTACTAATCAGTGCAGCTGTCACAAACAAACATCACTTATGCTCTCAAAGGATGCTGGGATTAAAGACTTGTTCTAAACAGTTAAATTTACTTAAATTAAATTCTAAACTCACTCTGTATCATACTATAAAAGTGAATCTGGCTAACAAAGAAGGTTCTCAGAATGCTGGCTAACGTTCTCTAAAAGTTCCATCAACATGATCAAAAACCATTCTTGTATGAACGTTAGTATATATCATGTACAGCAAAAACATTATTCTTAACTAGTTAGTGGATTGTTTTAAAATGTTACAAAGTTACAACATATTTGAATAACATTCTGAACATTTGAATAACCAAACAATAATGTAAATACAACATCTAAAAAACTGGACAACTTTCAAAGTAATATTTTTAATGTTTTAATTACTTAAGGAAAACATGAAACGTTCTTACATCTAAATTGTTAGCTGGGAAGAGTGACTAGGGGCTGTCAAGCTCCAAAATTACATAAAGCACACGGCAGTCTTATAGACTAGGGTGCCCCTTCAAAGCAGCCAAAAATCATCTGTGCTTTAAAAAAGAACAGGTTCAACATCAAACTGTGTGGCCAAGATCATACCAGGTGATCTGAGTAGGAGCAACCAATTAAAATGTTCCAGACTCACAAATGTCCTAGAGGACTGTAAAATGAGGACCTACAGCATAGTGATTCTCACACCTTATTCCACAACAATGCTGTATTCTTAAACCGGTATTTTGCTTCAGAACTGTAAATCACTGAACGCGGCACAAATGATAGGCTTGTTTCATTTCACAAATCTCAGCGATGCCATTGCGTGCATTCCTGTATGCAATCAGGCCAGCTATTAGCAATGATGACAAAAAACAACCGCCTCCTCTTTTAACGACACCCTGGCGTACGCTGCAGTTCCTAGGTTCGACTTCCAGGAAACGCACACTCATAAACCTGTACAATATATTGCTTTGGATAAAAGCAACCGTGATCTATATTAATTGAACTCTAAATGCAAGCGCTGGGAGTATTTGAATTAATAATTTTGCCCTCATGTGGTCAGTAGTGTCAAATCTATCATTCTGGTTCTTCCAGATGAACTGCTGTTCTATTTGCGTGGCTGTCGTCTGCCACCTCATTCATCATGAGCAGACGACATATTCAAGCAGATAAGGAATAAATCCCATGACCTTTTCCAACAGTGGGGCACTGCAGTCGGCAGATCCCTACAGCAGATTAAGTTGGGCTGAGAACATGTAACAAATCATGCATTTACCTTTCATAATAAGTTTATCATCGTTGTGACAGATGTTTGTAGAAATATTGCAGTTGATCTGAAAAACAAAATCTGTGTGGAATGCAATATTCAACTTGTGAAAATAATAAGGCTTAAACAGTGTATTGGTGTACTTACTGCTTTTATCGAGTAACTATAATAAAATCGAATCTGATGTATAGGAAACACAAATACAGTAAATGTTTAATGTTAATTTTGCAATGCAATGAATGCAATGATTGGATAAACATTTTATAGTCCTTTTGGTGCCATCCACCAAAGATGAATAAATATATTTATACCACTTTGCTTAGCGATTGCTATAAGAAATGTGAAGAGACTTTCAACCAGCATAACAAAAATGTTTCTTTAATATAAAATAGTCCAATAGGCCAATAGTCCGATTATTGCTGTGCATGCAGACGCAACTCAAAAATCACTGAATCTACTGAATAAACCTTGGAGGAATGTTAGACTTTTGACACCTCTCATGATCAGGCGTTTCAGACTGCTGTTAGGTATTTACATTTAGGCATTTGGCAGACGCTTTTATCCAAAGCGACTTACATTGCATTATACTACACATTGATCACTATACATTGAGTATGTGCAATCCCTGGGATTGAACCCATGACCTTGGCGTTGTTAACGCCATGCTCTAACCACTGAGCTACAGGAAAGCTATTATTACCCAATATAAGGTATTGTGTTCTTCACTCATTGGCCACTTGAGATAACAAATGTCCAGATAAAAGGGCTTCTTCATCTGAGCCTAAGAAAATGTGGACAATGCTGCCCAAGTTTCTCAAGGAGCCACATGCCCAGGCAAAGAAAGTTAGAAGGAACGACAGCCAGATACAGGCATCATTTTTTGGCAAGTTCTTTAGCTGCTTTTGTTTGTGCATCTTAAGAAAGGTCTGTGTGATACTAAAGAGGTTCCAGGTGTCCAAACAACAAGGGTCAGTTAGAGAAACAACAGACATGAAGACTGGTGTGCATGTGTCTCTCTACCCATCACTTTGTTTTTCCTAGACACCAATAAGAACAAACAGATTGTACATGGAGACCTTTGCTCAAGTCTTCAGAGAAATAAACCCTAGTCTAAAGAGTTTCAGACGAGATCTCAGTATTTCACTATAAAATCCATGACATCTCGTCACGTATCTCTAACATCAGACTTCTGTATTTGCTTTATGTAGTTACTTGCAGTTAACTTACTGTAGTTACTTTGGATCAAAGCATCTGCTAAATACATGTGTTAAAGCCGATACCTTAATGAATCATAACTGAAAACTCTGTCAAGGCTCCTGAGCTATGAAAGAGCAATACAGATTTCACCCTGTTGATGTTTAGCTTTGTCTGTAGCCTTTGAAAGGTGAGCAGATCTTGTCTGCTGGCTCTCACACAGTAGGTTACTGTATTGAGAACCACTCGTTTACATGGAAGCATTCAGCAGAACTTCACGGTCGAGCGTCGACTTTGAAAAGCACCGTTGTGTGTCCTACACTTCGCTTTTCTTGAGTGATGCAATCGATTCTCTGCCAAGCAACCCACAATCATCTTTTCCAGGGGTGGAGAACATCTCAGCCTGATTGTGCTGCCCAGCTAACAGGGAACGTTCTTCCAATGTTGGCTAACGTTCTCTAGAAGTTCAAACAAGATCTTGTGGTAACATTAGTAAAACATATATATATATATATATATATATATATATATCAAAAATGTTATTCTTGTTAAGTTACCAGTGGAACATTTTTAAAAACACAGCTAAATGTTTTAAAAGCGTTCTTATAACCAAGCTGTAATGTTAATACAGCGATAACCGTCACATTGGACATTTTGATTGTTCCTAGAACATTCAAAATAACATTTTTCATGTTTTCATTACTTAATGGAAATGTTAGGAAAACATTCTTACAAGCTCAGATTGTTAGCCGATTACTAGCACTATTGTGCTTCCAGAATTCAAAGAGTAATCTGCATCAGTGCCTCACTCTCAAATCCAGCCATCAGCTTTGAGTTGAAGCACTCACCAAGCCATCAGATTTGAGGGCTCAGCCAACAATGATTCCTAAGCATCTACGAATTACTGGCACAGCAGTGACTTTTGAATGTGGTGTGGTGCAGAAAAATACGCCTGACATTTCACACAGCCAGAGGCAAAAGAAAGCCCATCTCTGTTCTAGATAACCATCCAGGGTGGGCCGTATCCACGATCCTGCGCGTTTAACCCACGATATAAACGAACGCACTTCCACATTGATGTGATAAACAGTTAGCGAACAAACGGCGATCGTGTGATAAACGTTTGGCTCATCGACAACGATGGTGTGTTCTGTGATCTCGCAGACTGAAAAGAATGTTCAATGTGTCCTTTGTGAATCTGATAAGGGGCAGAAAAGAAAAGCATGAAGAAAGAGCCAAACAAAACATATGTGAATAGATGTAGGAGTGTGGCAGCCATCTGACCCAACAGATTTGGTTTTTATCAAACCCTGGCATCGGACACAATCGGCCAATCGCAGCCAACAGCGTGAAATACGATCCCTCTGCCCAGTTGCAAACTACAAAACAGGAAGCGTGTCTGAAAAACAAGTGATAATGAAAACTATTGCTGCTCGTGGGCCTTGTGAATGCAAGCAGATTTCGGCAATGCTCTTAAGACAGGTGTGCTAGATCTGCAGGTAGTCTTAAGATAGGACCACACTTCATAGTCACCTACTGTAACTGTGATAAATGCCCTGCATTACCTCTGAGTATAATCATTCACCTTTAGCTCTCAGAGCTTAACTCTAGATTTTTGGAATGCATTGGAAGGCCCTGATTCCCAGCTAACAAGAAACATTCTCAGAATGTTGGCTAACGTTCTCTATAAGTTCTAAGAGTTATCAAAACCGTTCTTGCTGTAACGTTAGCAGAGCTAATTTAATTTAACATTATATTTCAGTATATTTCATTACATTAAGTTGTTAGTGGAATGTTTTAAAAATGTTACAGTTTTAAATTTTTATTAACTTCTAATAATCAAACAGTAACGTTAATACAACGTCTAAACATTTATGAGTTATTGAGTATTCTTAGAACAATCAAAATAACGTTTTAACATTTTTATTAGTTAATGCAAACATTAAAGAAACATTTTTACAATCTAAAATTGAAAACTGGGTAGTCACCTACTGTAAGTGTGATGAATTTCCTAAATTCCTGTATAATCATTAAGCATTAGCTCTTAGAACTTAGATTGCTGGAAGGCGATAGGTGGCCCTCATATTCTGACTGAAAGGGGTTCAGTTGTGGCCTCTTAGCAAACACAGGTCAGCGTATTTCACTTGTTTCTTGACTAAGATGTATGGCAGAGCATTCTAGTGGGGATCTGAAGATAACATTGTTCACATTGTCTGTTTGGCCTGACCTGTTAAATGGAGGTTTGTCAAGGGAGGCTGTGGTGGTCAGAGGTGATGTCACTGAGCAGAGTTGAGCTGCTCGGTCAATATTTACCTTGCGCACCTGGAGCAGATGTTCAGAGTGACTTTGGCCTGTGGTTCTGAAGAGTACGAGCTTCGGCCCTGACTGAACTTACTGCCAGACGGCACCAGGCCAGTGACCCCCTCCATACGAAGGTCATCCAGATCCTCTGAGACAAGAGACAGAAAAAAAATCCAAATCTGTTAATTGTAACTTAACTGTAGCACATTCTATGTTGAAATAAACAACTTTTTACTGGTTTCCTGGTCAAAATAACATTTTTGTTACTTAATGGAAATGTTAGGGAAACATTCTTATAACCTGGAATTGTGTAGCTGGTTTAAACTTTTTTACCTCACTGACAAACACAATTGTTGTTTTGAGCATAAATCAATCTACTGAGGTTGAAAAGCAATTGCTAAAAATAAACCACTTCAAGTAAATCCCTTTTGTTTCAGGAATATTTGAATATTTTTTTTTTACCAGAAAATAAGAAGAAACATTAAGAAAATGTTTCTTTGCTGTGTTGATTCTCTTAGGGCAGTTCTACCAAGTTTAAGGTTAAGACATGACTCATAATATCTCATGGTGTGAGGTCTAATTAATGTTCTATGACGAAGCTGAGAGGCTGAGAAAATACAGCCCTCGTCCTCAGCCAGCCCTCTCAACACTCACAGAGGCAGTAATTACAGCAGCGCCGTCTGATTACTGACATTATAAACAAACTGACACAAGGGAAGTGAAAATACATGGAGAGAGATAAACAAAACAGAGCTGAGACGGGCAACTCTATACTCTCTGAGGTCACTGGTGACCCCCTCATAGCATCTGCTCACAGCATGGTGGCCTGCGTCCAGCTAACAGGTGCGGAGAGCTGAGGGCTGAATCTGAGATGTGATTCTCTTTACACATCATGTGTTTTTCTACAGCATGGCTCTTCAACATGCTAAGGGCCCCTGAGTTAAAGCTAGGTCGCTTACCAGAGAATCCAATTTACTTATATGTGTAAGAGCTTTCACTGTTTTCACTGATTATATAGAGATGGCGTATATATAGAGATGATTTATATATATTTCTATAGCGATGATTTAGCGTATGGTTGCGTCTACTTATAACAATGGATTTAATCCTATAAAATACTAAAATATAGATAGTATGAATGAATTTAGCTACAGGTACAAATGTTGTTATAATCATTTAAGCAAAGAAACGAACCGTAAATAAATATATTTTTATATATGATCATAATTATAATAACAAGCAGTTCCAGCTTTACTGTAGGGCATCTTAATGGTTAGCATAACACTTTGCTTCACATCCACTGCACACACAGTGCAGGACAAGTTCCTCACAAGGTTAATACGTAAACGGTCTGACAACCATAAGTATGAGCAATATTCTTACATTCCCTAAACCTGACTTAGCAAATCCCACTAAATCCCACACACACACACACACACATACTATAGAGTCATTTACACATATAAGAATGTGTAATATTTAACATGTTTACGTCGTGAGAGCATGTGGTGAGAGCAGTTTATTGTAACAGTGTGCATGTAAGAATTGATGTACGATTACTAAGGCTTTGAGCACAGCTCATCCAATCACATTTCAGTATCAGAACTGTCTGCTATATAATGGCCATTTGACAACCGCAAACAAAAGCATTTTTCTCACAGGGTGTTTCGCTCTCGTGTCACAAACATCATGATCCAGCAAGAATGTGCAAACTGAAGGCCAGCGGGGGTAGAGTGAGCCCTGTTTCGTGAGGTCCACGCCTCACACCTGTGCCTGTGGCCAGAGATGTTACATTAAACCGACTGTACTACCAGAGTTGATACAGCACACCAGTTGAGTACGGAGAAAAAACAGAAAAAACAGCAGCTTGTAAGACAAGAAAGTGGAACTAATGGGGAGGATTAGGCTTGAAGTACTCACCTCAACATAGGCATCTCTCAATAGTTCTGCCTTTTTGGGACGGGTCCCGATGGGAAACAACTTAATCTGCTGCACTTACAAGCCTATAAAACTAAAGATGGTCGACTGCCCACCTAACAGGGAACGCTCTTAGAACATTGTTCTAAGTTAATGTTCTCAGTTGTCAAAGTTATCAAAAATGTTCTTGCAGTAACATTAGTAGAGCTTTTTTAACGTCATTTATATTAAAACATTATTCTTAAGTTGTTAGTGGAAAAATTTTACAGAATTCAAACTATTTGAATAATGTTCTAATAACCAAACAGCAACGTCTAATAAACAAGACATTTTAAACATTCCTAGAACTTTCAGAACAACGTTTTTTACATTTGTTATTTAACGGAAATGTTAGGGAAATGTTCTTACATTCCAAAATTGTTAGCCGAGTAGCTTTTGACTTATACACACGTGCCTCGCATTTTAGGAGAGCCTGTCAAGGTAAAATAAGCCCAAATCCTCATCTTGAGTCTTGAGACCCCCTCAGTTCCCTTCCATTGCTGTCTAACACAATAACTTTGTACATTTAACCCGACTCTAAACATAAATCTGCACGGTAAAGACATGCTGTGTTTAAACATGAGAGTGAGCCGTCTGGTCCACACTGCGGTTCATGGCGTGACAGAGCAGATAACATGAGATTTCTCCCATAATGCTTTGTGTATGGAACAGAACATGCGCTTGCGTGTGTCAGTGTAAATGGGAGGTCCACTTGGCACAGGAATATGAGTGAGCGTGGTGATATTACATGCTTCATTCATCATCACAGGTCCGATCCAGCTGAGAGAGAGAGAGAGAGAGAGAGAGAGAGAGAGAGAGAGGCCATCTCATACACAGCACTGTACATGAGAACACAGCTGTCTTCCGTGGGAAAGTGTCTGTTTTCTTACAGGCCTGTGGGGCGTTTGGTTCAGCTGTGATTCTGGAAACTCGCTTTCAGACAGCGTGGCAATATGACAATGTTTAATGATAGAGCTGGTTTCTGTGAAGCTGACCGAGACAGTACAGTGGCCAATATATAAATATAAATGTCAGGAAAACATCTTACAAAATGGGCCTGTAAGCATCACAGTGTACTAAAGCTTATTAATGTCAGTAACACAATGTAACTTAGCATTGTAATGTGCTCATTAAAAAAAATTGTTCCCAAGCACTGAGATACACAGGAAAACAAATCCTCCGCACAACAGTGGTAAAACTGTTACAAGCACCACTGTGATGGCAAAAACTATGAACAAATAATTGGCCGATATTATTAATTGAAGTTCCCCGAGCGCTATTCCATAAGAGGGTCAGCGTGCAAGAAACGGACTGCGCCCATAAAACATGCCTCCTAATTAATCAGGCGTTCAATAGTCGCTTTTTGTAAGTGTTTTCCCACAGAGCTTTGGCTAATTTTTCTTTTATGTGGGCCTAAAGCTGCTTGTTCCACAAATGTGCTGAAGCTCGGGCCAAAAATGGACTTTAAGTCCCGGGAATAGTCCTTCAACGGCCTGACAGGAAGCTGAACTCCTGCCACAGAGAGGCGAGAGACTGTGGAGTGAGCTTTTCTTCCATCCCATTTGGAACGAACACACATGAAGGGAAACAAAGGTGTCTGCGGGCTCTTTAAACGCCACACTGGCGGTTCTTTTATAAATCTGCCAGGACGACAGATGCAGCAAGCTGCAAAATGAGACATAACATGCAGAGTTTCAGAATCTGGTGAGGAGAATTTACAGTCTGTCTGTGACATAAGACAGAGAGGGTGTCAAGGCTTTGACAGTGATCTTGTTAACATTGGGTTCAATTTACTATATATTAATATATTATATTAATATATTAGCTGCCCTTCCACTCACTTAAAGTGTTCCGGCAATACAAGACAAGAAGATGCAATACAGAAGGTGAAACACCAACCATCACACAAACAAACAAACATTACATGATGTCAAAAACCTTTATTACTTCTTTACATAATATGACCAGCTGGTAGGTGGTTTGTTGCTAGTTCGAGAAGAATTACCTGCTTGGACCTGCTAATAATCAGCATAGACTAGCTAATGACCAGCTTAGGTCATCTAGAAACCATCTAGCATGTTCCAAAACACAGGTATCTTTCAGCAGGGCTGTTTATACTAATCTCACAGTTCAGTAAATACCATTTTGATAATACTGAAAAACAAAGCACGAGTCTCTGCACAAATGTAGACAAAACAAGCTCCTGAGCGTAGCGCATGCGTGCATCTATATGTCTATATAAGAGCGTGTTTGTAGCAGTCATGCGTTACTGTATTGCCACTGCTTGCGTTCAGTGCAAAATAAATCAACGGCTGGAGATGTTGATCTCCTGGAGTGAGGTGGAAAGTTTTATCCAAACAAAGGCTGCAGTGATGACAAGGAATTTCTGCCTGTAATCATTCACACAAACCGAAGCACCAAGCCAGCGTGTGCGCACGCTGTTCTAGACAAAGTTTCCATGTTGTTTTACTGTTCCGAAGACAGTCTGATGAAATAAATGTAATACAATAACATTAACAGACTTTTTGTTTTAGAAATAAAATGTAGTGCATTATCCCAGCTAACAAGGTTGTAGGAAGGTTTCCCCAACATTTCCCTTAAGTAATAAAAATATTATTTATGCTTAATATTATTTATTATTATTTCAGAACACGTTAAACGTGTAATAGCATCATGCAGGCAAACCAGACAAAATTCCCTCTGTATTCATGTTCCAAAGACAGCCTGGTAAGGCAAATCAAATCAAATGACATATATAAATAAAAAATAAAATACAAATCTAAAACACTAGCATTAATTGTTACACAAGACCCACCATATGTTAATAGATTTCTGACTTTTTATAATCATAATGAAAAGTGGGATTTTTTGGTATAATCACGCAGCCACACCATAGTAAATGATCATAGACGCAGACTATGCGTCCAGACTTGAGGTTTCAACATTTACATCAAAGTTCTCTATGGGTTTATGTTCCATCTCTAGCTCGTAATTATTGACGCATTTCACTCCATTATTGGTTGAGACAGACGCTCAGACGCAGTCGTCTTTGCACTTTCCGCAGTTGTGTTTCATAAAAACATGCAGTGGTTTAGTCTTCACGCACATCGCTTTGAAGCGAGTGTGGAAAGCAACTTTTGTTTTGCTTTGTAATAAAAACAATATTTGAACTACGTTTATAATTACAGCTGCAGTCGCCCCTTTCGTTGCGTAAAAATACACTTGCCTCCTGGGCGGCAATAACTCACGTCTGTCGAGGCGATGATGAATGATCTTTCAAAGCTTACATGTAGATTTATTGAAAGACAGGATTAAGTGGAGTTAAACATGACGCCAATCGGAGTCAATGAGGCAGCAACGAAGTAAAACTATCCCGGCGCTGATATTTCAGAGGCGGTAGACGACCTTTTATCCTTATAAAACTTCTTTCAATAACTCGGATTCAGCAGATGTGCTGTGGCAAGTGCTATAAATCTTTACACTATATTCTAAATCAGAGAGGCTGACGATCACTGGCATATACGTACAACACCGCCACCTGCCGGTCAGTTTACTACATCCAACAAATCTCTTGCAGAACACGATTCTTTGTTGTAACATTGAGGGCAAATTTACTGGATTGTGAGTACGAACAGATAACGTTCCGAAAAGCATCTTGTTCATCAGACGTAACGTTTCCTGACGATAATAAACAGATTATACGGTTCAAATCTCATCAAGCCATCTTTATAATCTTTATGTTATGCGTGACTGCAAAAATGCCTGACTGTTGATATCAGGTATGTAGGTTATGTTCTTGTTATCACAACATTGCACAGCAAACTCTCAAAGACGGGCTACGGTTATAGTCTGCAGCGTAATATTATGACAAGATTACCTCAGTTCTCTCTTCAGGACCCGGGCATGACATTTCTGTGTTTGTTTGCAAAGATCCGCCTGAGAGATACAAATCGTTGAGACAGATTCTGCTTCATGATATGTTTGTTCCTAAGTTGTTAGGCTTACGCTTTGTGTTTATTCGTACAAATACATCATGTTTTCAAGAATCTTGCTTAACTGTAACCCACTAAGGCTCTGCGGGTTACATTATACCCTCGCTGGATCTTTTCAGCTGTCTTTCGGCTTTAATAAACGGCTTACTGTGGCCTACAAAATCAATCTCTGAGCTGTGGCTTGGCACAACTGCACACTTAGGTAATCCATCGGCAAGTGTGCGCTAGAAGGCGCATAACAAGCAATCGTTTTACACCAGGGGCTTTTCGTGCTGTTATCAGTGTATCAAAGATACGACAGCCTTGCCAGGCCTCCATGAAGTGAAAGACTGAAGATCACTGTAATTTACAACACATCTCTGTGCACAAGCACGCCCCAATAACAGCATGCATGCCCGGTACAGGGGCGCATGTTATTTGTTTACTCTGTTGCCGGGGCAACTGTTGTGTCTCCGCATCCTCGAGAGAGCGTTTGGAGAAAGCAGTGCCTGGTGGCGGCTGCCAAGGCAGGCAGTCATGACATCATGTACAGAAGAAGCGCCGATCGCCGAGTCCGATCAGACCACATCTATGAAATATAGTTCACGTCATCTGCGGGGCTGAAGGAAAACAGATTACAGCCATAACCGGCAACTTGATGGGGCCTTACCGCAAAATGACACCATTTGCTGTAATATACAGTAATACAGTAGGATCACTTTAAGTAAGATTACGCAGACTCTCCTCAGTCATTTAACAAAAAGCTTTTTAAAACACAGCATGTCTTGCAAACTTTGCTGAGTTTGTTTAAACACATACACACACATATACATACACACACATCTATATGTATATATATATCTATGAGAAGCACAACTGTGTAACAGTGAAACCTGATTTAAGTTTATTTTCATACTCCACTGACAAACTTCTATCACCTCTCAGGAGTCAAAACAGAGTTACAGAACAGAATAAGAGCCATTCTATAGCCCCTTAAGCATTTGGAGATCAATGGTCCCGTTTTGCACGCTTTCATTGTCATTCAAACCAACAAATGACACTGGAGAGATTCACTGCCGCTCTGTCGTCTGAGGCGCTCTGTGAGTAACTCAGATTGGGTGTCTCAGATTGGCCATATGGGTGGCATCCAGCTCGTGAGGGCTTAGTTTCCCACAACAGCCCTCCAGAGCTGAGAGATGATCCTCACATGTGCGCATCACCCTCCAGACAATTATAACTTGAGATCTGTGGAAGTCAAGGGCCCATTTATCAGAGCTGTTTCCACCAGATGCAAGTTCTATATGAATCTCTTTGTCATGTATGAGAAAAACTTTAGGCGTGACTCGACTCGAAGCTTTTGCCAGATGAAAGAGCGCGCCACTAACTCTGAAACCGTAAACCTTGCAAGAAAATAATAAATTCATCTCAGCTCAGACAATAAAATGACATAAGAACTACACTACACTTTTTCTTTTAGTCAAAACTCTCCTCACAGATGCCGTTTACTGTAAATGTGATACAAGCTGCTTGTGATACTTTTTTTCTGGTTATGAGGCCACAGCAGTCGTAATGTTTTATGTTGGAGGGGCATGGCAAGCACTCTTGGTAAATGGTTTCCCTAAATATGTCGTTTTATTAACTAACCAAAAGACAACAACTTTCTGCCAAAAACTTCAGTCAGCCACAGTTTTAAACTTTAATTTAAGCACAGTCTCAGTGGCCTCACATTTATTTTTGCAATATACATCTATATTTTACAGATAGCTAAAGTTATATTTTTTAACCTTTTATGAATTAACTGTGATGCTGTATTTGTCTTCTGTGTGAGCAAATGCACTCGGCTTCATTTTGCTTCACAAACTCAATCTTCGCACATAAAAAGAGGAAAATCCTTGCACCTCTGGTACCTCTAGTGGCGGACAGCTGATATTACAGCAACAGCGCTTGCTTCCCTCAAGCTCCGAGTCAATATGTTCAGTAAAAACAGCCCGAGCAGGCCAGCTGTAGCGGCACACCTCTGCAGAATACATGATAAATGTATTCTGCATGAGAGCAAATGAGAGCAAAATGATGGGCTGAAGACATCAGACACACGTTCCTTCATTAGCATAATTACACTCCCTTGAATTAAGGTCACATTCAGCATTAGACAACATTTTCATCCGACTGATGAGCTGACAAACCTAATGACAGATCTCATACCTAATACTAGACATGAGGGAGAAGAGGAAGAGGACAGAAAAGGGAATTTAAAAAAAATCATACAGAAATGATAAGATCGAGTTGTTAAGTCGTTCTCATTCATTAACTACTCAGAACCATCAGGATACACAATGGTGAAGACAACAAGGCTGAACTAAAATCGTTACTTTACACCTTTATTACCACTAGAGGTCAGTATCAACGTATGAAAACTTATTTTTGGTGTAGTCATAAAAATACACCGCTTTCCATTTAACAGATATTCAGGATACGATTTTACAGAGTTCTGAATGAAACTTCTTCGGCTTCTGAATGAAACTTTGTCAGATATTAAAAATACGATAACAATAATTAATAGTTGCAAAATCCCTTGTTTAGTTTCTAAAAGAACATTTTTTATTTTGAGATAATAATGTCAAAGCTCTATCAAAAGGGATTAATTAACCACAAAACAGTTATTGTGACCTTTACAGTTTTTGTTTTGGTGCTGTAATGAGGCTCTGTGTGACCCTGTTGTCTGTTTTAGGCCCGCAGGGAGCACATGGCTGATAAAAAATGAGATCCAAGACACTCTCTCTCTCGCTCTCTCTCTCTCTCATTTCTATGACACTCGCCCATTTATCCACTGATTGTCTGACTCTGACAGGGTGCTTGATATGATTGATGTGCCCTTGCCATCACTAGATTGCAGAAGCTCCTTCAGTAAATAATCTGAGATCCACATATCACCTTTTGTTTTCTCATGCGTACAATTTCCAATTCCAGGTCAAGAATTGCAGTAAATATTAAACAAAAAATATGGCTGATTTTAATTGATCCCAATTAATTAGGGAAACATTGTCACATTGCATTTCTCCTCTGCAGGAGAAACCTTCAGAGCTGTAGTTCAGCTCACTGGGTCGCTGCTGAACGACACAGAGGCCACACTCAGTCCCACAACAAGAACAAAAACTAAACAAGGTCCTCACAAAACCTCATACAGTTCTTAAAGTGTCAGGAGAGAAGACAAACTCTTTACCCTCAGATACAGACATGAAAAAATATAACCGGTATTGGATCAAAATGATCTACACTGTCGCTTTTGAAAATACACACTAAAGTCTGAGTTTATTTAAAGGGACAGAGCGCCATAAAAGTAGTCCAATGAACTGGTGATTTCTATTCATATTTTTTATATTTATATCAGTCTTGTGAAGCTGTACACTAGCTTTCTGCTGCCTATATAAAGTGTCATTTTATGACAAGATCTGTGTAAAGATTGTTTTGTGTTTCACAGGAAAACAATAATATATAGTTGAGACTGGGTAAAATATTCATTTAAAAGTGTCTCACAACAACCTACAGTTGATGTTCTGGTCTGGTTACCTGTTGGTTTACCGTTTACACCATCACAAATCCAAAAACTGAAAATTCAACTCTATTCAAGCTTTATATAAATTTTAAAACAACAGATTTGCCACATGGCTGTGTTTTGCGTGGGAGGTACTGGTTTACGTCTTACACCCATGCCGGGAACAGCCGGTTAATACCACAGAGCTAAAGTGCTACAAAGCTCTGGTACCTGTAGGGTGGTCTGGCATCAACACAGAAAAAGAGATTAGGATGTCACGCTTGTGTAATCATTGGAGCAGTGAGAATACATCAGCGTGATTCACAATCTATTGACACGGCAATAATACAAACTGGGCCTCTGTTTGCTCTGTTGTGTTTTGGGATTTGAGCAACAATCTACATTTTGCAAACATGATTTGATTTGCTGTTGTTTGCTTCCAATCTATCAACAATGTTGAATTGTATTTAAAGTTTGAGTTTAATTTTTACACCACCAAATAGCCAAAATAATGATTGTTTTCAAACAGGTTACTAACGGCTCATCTGCTATTGGTCAGACAAAGAAATATTCACACCCTAAACTTTTGCTATTGGTCGAGTCAACGTTCCTGTATCTGTGGGTCAGGACGCTCAAACAATGTTTTGAAAGCACCACAGAATCACAATGTTTACACATTTTAGGGTAATTAACCCACCAATTGGACTATGCATATTAAATTAGATTAGGGATAGAAGAATGCATTAAATTATTCAACAGACAAAAGTACACCACTCAGCTTTAAAGTATACTATACAACGTAACTAATTTTAAACAACTATGTAAAATCTCTCCTTTATGAAATCTTTCTTATACACGGCAGATATGAGGAGATGCTTTTTAGGTGCTGCCAATACGTGCTTCAGCAATCAAAAAGCATTCAGAACCAATCAGATTGCAAATGATGCTTCAAATCAGTGGTGATAAAACTCTCACAGACATGTAGTTGTGCTGGAGAATGTCTTTGTGATTGCTTTGGATTATGTGCATAATATAAAGAAAGAATGTGGAAAAACAAGTCAACTTTTTTTTCTATGTGTGCCTGTTTCCTTATAGGGTTGAAAATTGACATTTGTGACCAACTCCAAACTATTCCCAGCCTAATAAACATGCTAAACAAATGTAATGAAATATCTTTATAATGACAGGAATACCAACATATGTGTGTTCTCATTACCCAGCAGCTCCATGGCATCATCCTCATCCTCCATCTCATCTTCAGTGACTGAGGGGGCGGAGTCTGGCATGGAGTCAAACGAGTCCTGAGACAACATGGCTGCCAGAAGTTTCTTATGGTTCTGTTGCTGCTGTTTTAAGCCTTTACTCTTTGCCTCCATTTTCAAGCTGCAGAGAGAACGAAAGGAAACTCTAGTATGGTGTTTTAGCACCAATACAATTGCATGTAAAAATACAATTGCATTATGTATTTTAGTTGTCAAGATCTTTGTGTAGGCTGCAATATTTTTCGATTTCTCATTGATAGGGACAGCAGAATGGAAACGTGAAATAGATGCAAGCAAGATTCGAACCTAGATTTCCCACACTAGCACTAGGGCTCAACATGACAGGAGCATGTGCATGAGCCATTAAATCACAGCTCTGAATGTGCCGGTATTTTTGTTACTAATTCTAACAAAAACAAAACATTGGTTTAGAAATGCTTGCAGAAATGGGAAATACTCCATTTATGTCAAATCCATTATCTCTTATTTAAGCCTGACAAGAATAAGACATGGCAGCAGAGCAGATCATACGCTGTACTAGTGCAAGTCCCACTCTTTTCCTTTTTATATTTGTCTTCTTCTATATTAAATGACTTACAGCTCAGCTACATCTTGGCATTCGATCTTTGCGGGGATTGGCTGACATGATAAACATGTTTTCAAGCTGCACCCTTCATATCTACGCTAAATATCCAGATCCTCCAGCAGGGCTTATCAACACGCAATGCTATTTAATTGCAACATGAGCATGGCTGGTGAGACTAGCTGTCTCTATGCATATTCTAGCCTATTATATAAACAAAACTGACCTAAGATCAGCTTAAAACACAAGGCTGCTCTTTCAAATAGGTCTCATTTTGAATAGGTTGATTCCATATTCCGGAATTAGGGTTATGATTCACCACCGGTCCAAAAATAGCGTATTAATTATTTAATTTTGAGCATTAAATGGAATGAATTATGAACATATGCTTCATTTCACACTGCTAAATTGGCTAAATTATTCCCATGTGCCATGTGTAATCAGCAATAAAAATAGTCTGGTTTAATTTGATTGTTATCATTCCAGATTTATAATGGAATGATAGCATGTACAGATAATCTAAAGGTTCAGGCTGGGGTAGAGTTGGTTTAATATCCTTCGCTGAACATTACTATGCTAATGTGTATGCTAATACACGCTAACACATTTATTACATTTTTCCTAATTAGGCTGCGCTCTGCCAATTCTCAGCTTTCCTGTAGTGTATTACTGTGTCAGAGCATGTTTATGTATTAACACCCATGTCACTAAGGAACCCAGCTAACAGGGAACATTCTTAGAACGTTGGCTAACATTCTTTAAAACTCTCAAAAGTTATCAGAAACATTCTTGCAGTATCATTAGTGGAACTGTTTTTTAATGTTATGTATCTATAAGTTTATAAGTTTCTGAAATGTATTTCTTAATATGTTAGTGGAATGTTATACGTTTCAGAATTTAAAATATTTGGTCATAACCAAAAAATAATGTTAATACATATATGTCTAAAATCTGAAAGTTGGAAATGTTCCTAGAACTTTAAAATAACATTTGATACAGGAAATGGTCTTATAATCTGCTGGGAATGCATTGAAAATGCAAAAAGAGCCAACCATCCAAACAGTTCAAGAACAGATATCATTTTTATATTTACTGTATTACTGACTAAGACTGTTGTCTGAGAAGTCAAGATATCTTTGCAGAGGTTAAGAAAATTGTGCAGTGTACTGAGCTGTTTACAACTACAGATTGTACACACTGGTGTGTCTACACCAGAGGGTCTAGTTTGGCTCGTTAGATTAACCATGTTAGCCCCATTCAGTATATGGCGTAACTACACCATCTAGTTAAAAACAAATTTTTTTCATTGTCAAATAAATTGCAACAATTTCAACTTTAGTGTGAATTATACCTGAGCTCCCAGAAAATACTAATGTACAAATAAAATACTAATGAAAGAAAATATCGCTTTGAGAATACCTCAGTTAAATGCTAACTCTTAGTTACAGTACAGGCTGACAAGGACACTGAAATAAACAAAGTCTTCAGTCTGTGGGCAGACTGAATTAACCACTCCATAAAACCTCAATGGCACTTAATTAATTCTTTCATACTTGTAGAGGAAAAAAACGATGAAATTAACATTAGCATTCAACAGGAAGTTCACACACTAATAATTATGTATGAACAAAATTGCCACCTGATTTACAACAGGTGCAAACCTCGTTATGTTCTTAACATATGCGACATTACTGTATTCCAGTTCTGTGGTTTAGTTAAATGACACAGAGGAGGAGTCATTTGTGACCTGATTTGTCCTGTCATTTTCCCTAATAAGGGGGTAGTGAACTGACACAATGATTAGGAACAAGCTCCTAAATAAACATATTCAATTGACTCGTTTTTGCTCTGGTCAAGCACAAGAGCTTGTCTCTCAGACAGAACCTGACCAGGTTTTAAATGAGTAAGATAATACGGTTTCATACAATGAATCTTAAACTACACCGCTAAGACAAAATGTATTACTTCACACAAATGCAATTTGGTGAAACTATAGAAGATCGTTGTGTGGGTTGGTATGGTGACAAGAAGCCTTGTTAGACAGAACTAAAGCTGCATTGCTGTCTAGTTCCTGTGGGATTAGAAACTCTCCAGTGTGTTCTCCAAGCAGAACAAAATGTATCCAGAGAATCAAAAAAACTAGACCACAAAATCAAAGCCATGAATTAAGTAATATGAGCCAACCATGATGTAACTAAACAGGTCACGAGGGCCCCTAAGAGGAAATTGGCTACAGGATGTCCAATAGGAACAGAGGAAGGATGGTTTCCCAGCTAACAATTTTAGGTTGTAAGAACGTTTCCCTAACATTCCCATTAAGAAACAAAAACATTTACAATGTTATTCACAATGTTCTAAGAACATTCTAGTATGTCGTAGCAAAGTTATTGCTTGGTTATAAAATGTTATTAAATCTTTTAAATTCTGTAACACTTAAAAAATGTTCCACAAATAACTTAAAAGAGTAACACTGATATATGTTAGCTGGGTTGTGACCTACTACAGGAATTAGCAAAACAAA